>JAPMOR010020508.1:11062-59043 GCA_026543865.1 Argiope aurantia
AAAGTAAGAATGTAATTATTCAATAATAATAATTCAATAATAATAATAATTATTATTATTCAATAATAATAATAAAGTTATTTTCTAGTAAAGCTTTTTATAGTGAGTCAAGATCTTTACGAAGCTACGTTGGATAAAAAGTTTTTATTATATCATATTTATGAAATTTCGGGAAAAAAATTTCTTTGCTCACATGGTTGAATGACGCATAAAAAGAATGAATTATTCAATAATAATAATTTTATCCCCCGCTTCTTTATGTACCTTTTTTTTATATTTCTCTGAGTATTTTAACAGATTATAATTCTTCATACAAAACTTTTATATATTTAACAGTATTTACTCCTTATTTTTATATATATTTTTCTTCATTCCTTTTATTGTTTTTTTACTGTCTATATTGTAATCAATGTTTCACTTATTTCTAAATACATTAGGTTTTCGAAATTTTGTATAATTAATCCTTTCTACTGACGGTTTTATATTATTTATTTAATTTAATTATCAATTAATTATAAAAATTTATTTCTAATGACGGATGTCATTATGTAGATATTAATAGTTAATTAAAAAATTCATTTCAAGATTTCATAATATTTATAATGATGAACTATAAAATATAAGAAGAATTAAAAAGTTGGTAAGTTTTATCAAAAAAATGAGGAATAAAACATAGAGAGTTTAAGAGTTAAGAGTTAAAAAAATATGCCAACAATTCGATATAATTTATTCAATCAGTCTCTCATGTTTACACGATCTTATTTTAACCTTCATATTTCTTTGAAAAAACAAATTATTTTCTACTTTTTAAATACTATTTATTTTCTAACTTATTTTATTACTATTTTATTTTAATTATTTTTCACTTTTTAAATAATATATTTCTTTGAAAACAATACGTTTGGTGCAACATAGCTATTTATAACAAAATAATAGTACACCAAACTATGCAAATTATATTTTACACAAAGTAAATTCTTAAATTGTTTTCAGCCTCAATCCTTCATCAAATAGTTAAAAAAAATCACCGTCTCATATTGGTCACAAAATTTTTTCCCAGCCTCAAATTTTGAAAGTCTATAAAGAAATAAAACATTCAGCTATGAAAATTAATTTTTTTTAAATTAATTATTTAAGAAATTTTAAAGAGATCCTTAAAGACATGATTGTATTTTCTTATTATTTTTGCTTATCAATTTTGAAATAAAAAATATTTTAAAAGAAATTTTGCTAATACATTACTATTATTTTCTGAACCATCTCATTTAGCAACAGTTTAAATTCCGATTCCCGAATTTATTAAACCCCTCTAAATATCCCATTAAGTTTGAATGTTAATCATTATTTCACACTGCATAAGAATATAAAGGATACCTGTGAAGCTTTAAAATGTTTAAATGGTATTTACCATTACAGTTAATCACTATTTTAAATTGCTTATGGATTTAAATACCAAAAATTGTATAATTCGATGCATATCATTACAACGAAGACAGTAAGAGGCATTACTTTTGAATAATCCTTAATGTACTTCAAAACATTGCTAAAATTATCCACCACTAATTAAGCAAAAAGGAGACATATTGAGTCACCCAATAAGTAATGTAGTTTCCTCAGTTGCTTGAATTAAAAGTTAGAGACGGAGGAAATAAATTATCTGCATCAATTTGCTCTAAAAGTAAGGAATATACTTACCTTTTTCTTCATGTTAAATTTGAAGAGCGTTTGTTAAAGTTTAACAGTTATCTTTTCTAAATTTTGATGGAAGCGACAAAGCAAACTATTTGGATTTATGAATTAAATAAAGACAACAATACAATTGATTAATGCATTATCTGAGGACTGGATATTGTAAACGCTGGCTCACGAAATTTCGCCTAGAAAATGATTCTCGTCCTGGAAAATATTTTAATCTAGACGAAGACGACCTGCATTATGATAGTACTAGAGGAGTAACTTTAGGCATGAACACTTGAATTTTGAATAGGAAATTTTAAAAGTATATTATAAAGAAGGAAAAGCATCATAAAAAATAAAGGTAAATATTTTCGATTAAGAAAAGTTCCCTTACTTTTGAACTAATTGCTTTATTAACCTAAATGTTTTGCATATTTTCTATTAAGCGACATAGCAGCCCAATTTCCTTTTTGAATTCAAAAGAATTATGAATTAAATAATTCATAATTCAACCCAATTGATTAATGAATTATGAAGGCTCGGACATTGTCAATGTTGCTTCCCAAAATTTCGAATAGGGAAATACAGCTTAGCCAGACTTCTCCTGAATGGATTTTTTTATTAGTGTATTATTAACCGCATTCCATTTGCGAATAAAAAAACCTATAATATCACTTGAGACTCATTTTTGGCAACTAATCCCTTGCGGTTAATACACAAGTAGTCGATAATTTAATGTGTGTTTGAGATACTTATTTAAAGCATTGCTCTTTTGAATTATCGCGTTTACATACTTGTGAAAGTATAGACCGACAGACCGTCAACTTCTTGATACATTTGGTTTCAAATTTGATATATACATTTTAGATTTTAAATCTTACACTAAAATTTATTCATCTGGTTCTTTTCACTTTGCAGTTATCTTGTTAATTTATACTCGGACAGCCATATTTCTTCTAAATAAATTTTGTTCATAATTCGATAGAAATTTATAAATTTGAAGTAGAGACCGTATACCAAATTTCATCTGTTTAGCTCAAAATATATTTGAGTTATCATATATGAAATATGGGAGGGGAGATAGGACTCAAAAAAAAGGGGGGGGGAGAGTTCATCAAACTTTCGAGTTGGAATTTTGTGACGATTTCAATATTTTCCCTTCGTATACATGAACGAAGAAATGAAAAGAGATTAAACCTGTCGGAACGATATCACTGAAACTTTCTCGAATTTTCTCCAGGAAAGTCAAAACTCACCCCCTTCCAATAATAAAATTTGGATTTTGGGATAAGGCAGCAAATTCCTTGCATGGCATTTATGAAATGTAGTTATAAATATAGATCTAGGTCTATTTTATTTATTTTATTGTGTAAATATGTACTTTAAGCAGCGCTTTTCCGACCGATTGAAAATTTGGCATGAAATTACCATTTCAATCACAAGATCACATACAAAATTTCATTGATTTAAGTCATTTACATACTACATGCGAAAGTACAGACCGACTGACGATCAAGCCTTTAACCAATTTAGTCCAAAATTTTATAAGAATCCACATTTTTAGGTACTAAATTTATGAACCAAATTTTATCGATCGAACTCCTTACGTTTTGTAGGTATACAGTACACTAATACTCGAACAACCAGATAGGCAGACTTTCTATGAATGGATTTCTTTCAAAACTTGATAATAACCTGTAAATTTAGTCTCAAATCCATATACCAAATTTCATCCATCTAGCTTAAAACGTTTTTGAGTTATCGTTTCCACAGATAGATATCATATCACAAATGTGTTTTACGAACTCATAGAGGTTTAAAGCATAGAAATTTATCAATATTTTGTGTTCGAATTTCTTGTTAATTACTATACTTTTTCTATATTTCGTATACAAGAATGCAAAAAGTAATGTATGATTTACAGGATATCTCAGTATAAATATTCGTAATGAAAAAAAATCCACAGAATCCAAGCAGGTAATTTAATATTGCCACCACTTTACAATAAGGCGAAATCCCAGTACAAGACGAATCTCAGGAATGAATTAATTTACTTTAAATCCGACTGCTCCAGTTCTTTCATTCTTTCTCCACCAACTAAGAGGATTTATCACGCCGAAAATTGCTACGTGTGCCTTCGCATTCTTCGTCCTTCTTTTTAAGAGAGTACGTCTTTCCTCACATGTTTATTTCTACGACTCTTTTTTCCCCATTTCCAATCCCCAAAAATGTGCGCAAATCCCTAAAAGGCTTATAGTTCCATTAAACATTAGGTTTTGGCCTGAAAACATGGTTGCATAAATCAGGCTCTGTCCGAATGATTTAGCAAAGACGGTGAGAGGAGGGAGAGGCGAAAGGGAGAGAGTGAGTTGATGCGAGGATAACAGTTTTTGTGTTCCTTTTGTAGTCTCAAACAAATGTGTCCGTCTGTCGATCCGGATTTGGAAACGAACGATCTTGGCCATCATTATTGATTTTTTTTCTCAAACTGTCGCCCCCCTCCCTTTCTCACAGGTCTTCAAAATATTTTCTTTGATCCCTTTAAAAGTTCCGAATAAGAAAAACACCTCACCAAAAGAAGTTTGAAAAATGGAAATATTTTTGGTATTTCCATGAACCTACCACATTCGAACGCTTTGAAGCCCCTGAATTTTCCTACAGAAGTAGTAAGCCTGTACCTTTGTGATGATGTTCCCCAGGTAAATGTCCTCTTTTAGAGGACTGTTCTTCAGGGAGGGAAGTATTTCAACATCTTACATTGCAAAATTTAGAAGTGGTAGAAAGGGTTCCTTTGATGCACCTGAAATTTCTCTTTTTTTTTTTCTTTTTTTTCCCCCCCTTTGATAGTTCCTAATGCTAAACTATCGAATTTTAGAGCATTGTAATGCTACAGTAAAATTTGTTTTTTTATGAGAATAAAAAATAAAAATATTTATAGAAATTTCATTAAAAATTCGATCGTTTAGAATGAAAATAAGTTTATGCTATATGTTTCTGAGGGTCTAGTCAGAGATGTAATTTTACTTAATTTTCCCCCCCCCCCCAAAAAAGCAAAACTTTTATTCTTTTGTAGAATTTAATTTAAATTTAGTAACTAAACTGATTTGCAAATGTAGATTAGCTGAATAAATTTTGCAATTCATTTTTTTAATCAATACCTTACTCTGAATCTAAATGAGGTCAGTAAGAGATAGAAATTTAATTTTCAAGTTTTGTTAGGCGCTTAGGTTAACACCGAGATATTATATTTCCGAAATTCTACACTATGTCATGAGAACCGCCCCAATAACATGTATGACTCGCATAAAATCTCTGTTTACAATAAATTTTCATGAAATTCTATTTCAAATAACAAGTTATTCTATTTAAAATTAAAAATCTACTCATTTTTGTTTTAGAGAAGGATTTATAGATGATTAATATGATAATTTTTAAACATAATTTCCCAAAACTATATCTGTCAGAGAATCTGTATGTATACATATATTCATTCATCTTACTGAAGTCATCTTATGCTAGATAATGCAAATTTAACGGCCTTTAATATCCTTTTTAAGGCTATATGATAGTTTTTCAGAATGGATCTTGTAGGTTTGAATTTTGCTCAAATGACATCACATAAACTAATGCCTAAAACTGCACATTACAAGAGTGTGAAGGCGTTTAGCGCTATATATTGTCTAAAGTTTTGCGCAGATACATGTGAGATTTTTGGTGGAAAGCTTGTTTCAATAGAGAAGCTGAAATATTCCCAGAATAGTATTGTAGTCTACAATAAATGGCGCCTCGTCAGTTTAGAAATGTGGCAGTAAGACAAAAAATATTTCACAATACAATCCTTAGCAAACAACTTTATCTCGATTGTTTGAATTCCATTTATTTGAATTGAATTTTAGAAATTCACAAACGTATACTTTTCCGATAAGTGGTTTCTAGCAAAAGAAAGCGCATGCGTGTTACATTAGATGGATAACCTGTAAGCGAAACTAGAACCTAGTCATAGCTCATAAGAAAAAGGGGGAAAAACTATTCAAGAGTGCAAGTTTATCTTAATTTTAATTATAATAATATTATTTTTTTCCTTTTTAGGCAACGCTTGAATATATTGTAACTTTGAGTTATGGTCAGATGACGAGAACGACACCTCCTCAACCAAATTTTTACACCACACCAGCAAGAGATTTAACGGATTTGGCGTACATTTCACCCACTTACACGGAAGTTATTCGATAGAAACAGGCCTCAAAACTGGAATCCTCTAATCCTATAGCTGGTATACTACCACCATATCCCCTCAGCCTTCAATCAAGAGAACAGGGTGAATCTTAAGTAGGAGACAGATAAAAAAAAGCAAAATTTAACAGTTGGCCTTGCGACAAACCTAGTCTGCGCCCACAACAGATAAGACCAGATCAAATACAATGTGAGGGAATCGTTTATTTTCGATTTCCGTTATTGCGTAACTGTTGCATAGTGAGCGTTTCTGCTGAAGATATTAAGATTAATAACAAGTTATTTAATAATAATTCCTAATAATGCTTATATCAATTTTTTTACTTTTTTAAACTTGCGCAGCATATTTAAGTCTTAAATACCCTCTTAGGAAAAAAAATGAAACAAAGTATCTTGCCTATAAAGAAAAATAATTGAATAATATAAATTTCTTCAATGAATTAGTTATTCAAATACGCCAGTGAGCGTGGTGATCATGATAACATTTAGATATATATATCTATCCAAATTTAAATGTTTAGTGTTCTTAATCAGTGGACTGTGATATTTTAACAAAATTATTTAATCTCGTATTTCCGTTTGCACTTAGATTAATATATATATAGCCAAGTCTACGAGTCAAGGATTTTTGTTAAAAATTACGAGTAGCAATTTAGCAAAATCATTGAATCTGGAAGTTCTAATCCCACTTAGGCTAGTATATCCAACCAAATCTATGAATCCAAAATTCTTGATAAAGGAATAAGCCGCATATTTTGTAGGCCAAAGCAACTTTGTTATGCAGTGTATCACGATTTGCCTTCAAAACATAAGGTAATTTGCAACTTTTGAAAAACTTTCACCGGGAACTGGTCTGCATTTGAATTTCATTCTAGTAAAAATCTCAAGCAGCCCCACTTCTTGGTTAAAATATAAAATCTATTCTATTTTTTGAATAATTTGGTTTAGAATAAAGAATAAAGCCATTCTTCTGATACTTGTTTCTCATTTATTCTAAGCCATACCTGGACCTGTGAGGTAGGAAGGTCTGGGAGGGAGGATTTTTGTTCAACCTCAAGCTCTTAGATTTTCTATTAGTTTTTGAGAGCAGTTGCAATTTAGAATTAAAAGACTAGTTTTGTTTCATTATAAAATTTCTGCCAAATGATTGTTTGAAATATAATGAATCTTTCAGAAATGGTTTGCTCAAAGTCAAAAATAGAAGTTATTTTCATTAGAATGAAACTTTTCATGTTAATAATAAGAATAATATACAACATTGACATATTAATGCTAAATCTTCTGGTTGGACAAGAAATATTCATTTTCTATGAATCACACCTAAAACAATTAAAAGTAATTAAGTTGTTAATTAATTTTGCAATCTTGATTTATATGATTGCAAATCCTGCAATAATTAGGATAAACTTTCTTATTTTGAAGAAAGACTTTACAACCTAATAGGTTGTTATTTTCTTTTTTTGAAAATTAAGTTTTTTCATATATGATCTAACACAAAATAGATTTCATTTTTGAAAGCACCCCAAGGCTCAATGCCTACAACAGGAGGAAACATTTTTTTAATGCCAGTTAATGAAAGCAATAAATCAATAGGAATTTTTACCTCTGAATTCAGACGCCAAATTTGTGCAAAGATGTTTAGTATAAAAACTTAGAGATGGAGTGCACTGACCTAATATCGAAGACTTAAAACCAGTAAAATTTTATCGCCAACTTTTGGTCTTTCTACCTCGTAGCCAAGAATTTAAAGCTAAACCACACTGGGTCAATTCGTGTGAAATACAGAAAATTTTTTAAAAAAAAACCTTTAAAGAAAACTATTTTAAACGTTTGCAAAAAATGAATTTTTATATAAATATAGACTGCATCTAATTTTATTATAATTGTGCTAAATTTAGAATTCAATAAACAATTTTTATGTGGAAAAGAAAGCAAAATAATTATTAAATGAATTCAAAGCAGAAAATCAGAAACCAGAAAAACAGGAATCATCATTCATAGAGAGCATATGAATTCTTTTAATATAGATTTAAAACATTTAGTAAAACTTAAATTACTTCTACTATCTATTTTTAAACCCATGTTATGATGGCAAATCGCTTGAGTAATGATTCTCAGCCTGTTAGTGAACGCTTCATGCGCGTACAAATGGCATTGTATTCCTTGCATAGAGATTATTACCTGTAATTGTGAAGATTTCTGATTGAAGAAACAAAACCACTATCTTACTTTACAAACTTCTACATTACATAAATAAAAGAACATTAACTCCGATGGATTTAATAATCAATAATCATTAATGTGAATGAAGTGTTGAAGCCTTCACCCTCCAGTCCCAAAATTTTAACTCTTTCATTGGAAACCTCTGCCCCCCACCCTAAAATAACTAGAAAAAGTTTGATGTTTTCTACAAAAATTTTAAAAGACAAACTGAATACATTTGAGTCCTAATAAACATTTTTTTAAATGTCAGCGTAGAATGTAATTCCAAATTATCACACCATCTAAAAAATTAGTTAGTACAAAATAACTAATTTTACAATAATATTTTTATAATGTTAATATTTCTAATATAAATAAATATGCTTATTTTTCTATTAATTTTTTTTATCTTCCACAATTAATAAAACACAATTTAAAAAAATTCCTATCTTAAATCTGAAGGGTTATAATCTAAGCCAATAGTTTCACATTCCTTTCATTCCTTAGGAATAAACAATGAAATAAGTAATGACTTTATTGATGCCCCAAAATTTAGTCTTTATTCCAAAAGGAATATTTGACCTGATCTGTATTGCCACATTTAAAAAATAATAATTAGAATCAAATACATTCAAGAGAACTAAAATATGCGCCTCTTTTGAAATTCTCTAAAGCTGGCCATTTTTACATAATGTTGCCAATAAATATTTCTGCTCTTTTATTTTTATTTAATTAATTTTCTTTAAGGCTATTAAATTTTAGCCTATATGCATTTAAGCAATTTTAAATTAATGAGAAAAAAATAAATCTAGGATTTTTTTATTACTTATTTAAATGCAGCATTACAAATTATGTTATTAATAGTGGAAATCAGGGGTTGAAAATCACTTTTCAGTTTCTAATTTTTAAACAATTGCAGCTATCAAAAAACGTTTAGCACAAAATTGATTGCTCTTAGTTATACCTTAATATGCCTAATTTGATGCATTTTTATATCTTCAATCTTAAAGAAGTAACAAGGAAATCGGCATTTCCACCCCCACTAAGTTAGATGGCCCATTTCTGAACTCTTCTATGATCTCCTTTTCTTTCCTTATATTATATCCCAGGAAGATTGAAATCCAATCAAAATTATTGCAATTGCTGCTAAAATTTTCGTACGAAGGAAAGTTTCTGTAAGAAGGGTGTTTAGGTTTTAGGGAGCATAATTTGTGAAGATCTTCAAAAATTTTCCTAAAGTCATACGCGTTAATTGTATTTTTTTATTTTAAATATAAATACATATTTATAACAGAATTTTTTAAATCTCACTTGGAGCTTCGTGAATATTTTATAGTAAAAATCATTTATTGCATAATCATTGGACTTTATTCACATTTAATATTTTGAAAAGAATATTTCAAAATAATTTTACAAATCGTCTTTATGCTAAAAATATGAACAAAAATACTGCATATAACTTTATTTATTTATGAAGTTTTAATTAGTTTATTAAACTAATTATTTTTCTTTATCAATTTATTATAATTACATACATAAAAGAAATCGGGAGATATTTTTCTTTTATAAGCAATAAACGTTAAATATTTGTAAGTAGTAATTTATATATTTGAGTAAATAATATTTATAAAGAATTATAGAAATATGTTCAAAAGATTACTATCTGAAAAAGATGATTTTTTAAAAGATTTTTTTTTGTGTGAAGAAGGTATAGTGAATAAAAATCTTAGAAGAGATCATATTATAATTTTTTTTCATTACAATTTCTATTAGTTAATTTGTTATAGTTTCAAAGAAGGTAACATTTGATTCACTTCATGGAAAATAATATTTACTGTTGAATTGTTTTTTATTGTTGAATTTTTATATTTTTATAAACAATAAACTTTATTAGAAACTTACAAAATGTTTGGAAGAATATTTTTCTAAATGGAAAAGATATACATGTGTATGAAAATGTATTTTTTTTTCCAACAGAAATCTTTCAATTTCACATATTTTCATAGCTTATGATCATTATTTTTCTTTCATGTAAAATGTATGGATAATGGATGATTATATTCTTTTCTATTAGAAGATTTTATTTTTAGATTGACTTCAGAAATTAAGTGATTTTTAAAAAATTCCTTAAAAGTCTGTATTTGGTCGACTGTGAATCATTTTGAAATTTAACAGTTTATCAAAAAAAAAAGGATTTCAAAACTATAACTAATTTTGCAAAATACCTAAAAGTTTGAAGTTAGCCTCAACTTTTATATGGGTTCTTCGTTTCTTATTTTTATATTTTCTTCTAGCATATACCTTACCTTACCTCAACATTTTTTTACAATGTCATAACTAGAGATAATTTAATAATATAACCTTATTTAATATGCATTACTTCGAAAATTGATTATATATATATATCAATATATATGAAGTTTTCACTTACTCTTACTTATACATTTTCTTTATGCATTTAATTATATGTACCAATAAATAAGTTTTCTTGATTAAATTAATCTTTATGTTTTGTTTGAGAACACATTGCTCTAATTTTTCTGTTTTTCGAATTTTTCAGAAGTGAATTGTTGCTCCTGGATATAAGTGCTGTTCATTTAAATATCTTTATCTAAATATCATCATATTTGTTTAAATTATTGATTAAACCAAAAAAAAAGATTCTAAATCAAAGACTGTTCTTCAGCATTTTTCCTCACCATTACGAGATGACTTTTTTCCCTTCCACTAAATATTTATCTTGAAATTCAAATTTTAAGGAGTTTTCTTCTTTCTAGTCTGTGCAGCAGAAAACAGAGAACGCATATTATTAAGACGTCCCCAACTGGTGAATGCATTAGATGTGCATGTAAGAACGGAATTTCTCTACTCCCTCCCTCCCTCCCCCTTCCCTTCTTTTTTCTCTTTTCTCTCTGTCTAGGAATACATTTAGAAAAGAAGTTCGAAATTCCATTTGGCGAAATCCCGAAGGTAGAATCCTGGTATACAAATGACCCCCTCTTGTGCTTCTCGAAGATAATGCCATGCACCGAAAGAAGCACACAAAAAAGAACTTTTTTCTTACTCCAAAAAAATAATGTATTCTTCCTTTCCTTCCCTTTATTCGAATCACTTAAATAACTAAAAACAAATACAAAAAAAAATGCTAGAGAGTGCATTGATTCATTGTTATCCATTTAAAGTAGTTTCTTCTCTGACTTTGCCTCCAGGACTACACTTTAGGGACTAATAAAACAAAAATGATGAAAAAGCCCTAAAAAGGAGCGAGCGGGTCTGAAACAATATGCATGCGATTTTTCCTCATTAGCCGTGTAGGAAAGAAAAAGGGGGTATTTTTCCACCCCCTCGAATAATTTATCCCAGGTAGCACTGCTGCAAAAAGGGGCCGTCACTGTTAAGTTGGTATGCAAATTTCTGCCTGGCTCTGCCAATCAAGGGGCGTGGTTTCCCCCGCCCTCATCCAGTGTCAGCCTATCACTGCGCCATCATTTCAACCACAGAGACTATTGATCGGTCGCTCCCTTGCATAGGAGGCACTCTTATGCATCTCCTCTTCCCCCTCATCCCCCGCATCTCCACCCCCGCTTCTCTCTAACAAGGACTTCTCCCTCTTTTCTTTAAGCATCTCCTCCACAATCCGCGACAATGGCGGGTTTTTGCTCTTGCGCTTCTTTTTACTCTGCGTCCTCTTCCTCCCTCTTAAAATCACGTCGTCCGAGTGAGACGCAGACGCCATGAAGATTTTCTTTAAGAAACTTTAAAACAGATCTTCACCCTCCGTCCATTAATCTTTGCTGTTTTTGGCATTTAATTTATCTAATAAATGATTAATTCCAGTAATTAAGAACTTATGCCCATGAAATGGAAAAAGGGAGAATATGATGCCAATGCCACTAATAATTTTTTGGGAATGGACTTTAAAATCAATTTAATATGGTATTTATAAGATTAATCAATAAGTTTTAGAATGGCATTCACAAAATGAATAGCTAATTTCATTAATAGAGAAGTAATGATTTAGGGAATGGAGAATTTACTGTGTAACAAAATTTTACTTATATTTAAATCCTATTTTGAGACAACGAAGGGGCATTTTAGGCAAAATTCGCAATTTTAAACCATGATCAGATGACGAGGGCAACATCTGATCTAGCATCTTTTCTCCAAAATGCTGCACTACAAAAAAGAGAGGTATTTTTGTGTCTCAATATTTAGCTCCCCGTTTGAAATACGATACATCGATGAGATCAGGTTTCGAATCTAGAACTTTCTGACCTCAATGTAGAAAGCATCTTTACCAGATCGTCACTGTCAGGAAAGAATTGATGGAGATTCCATAGGAAACATTTTTTACGGGTGGATGGCTTGACTTCAATGCATATTCAATCTTCTAGTCATCAGTTAATTATTATTATTTTTAATGCAATATATGAAATGAATAATTAATTTTATTAATCTAGACCTAATAAATACGAATCTGAAAAACCATAATATCGTAATGAACAATAAATTGCAAAAGATTTTAAATAATTTAGTTTACCTTTCTTTGTTAATTAGGACAAATTCTGGAATCAAACTTACAAGTTTTTAAATATATTTATTTATTTTCTATTAAATAATTGTGCGGTTGATTAATCAAACAGTTTTACATAACAAAGAGAATATTTGAGAAATTTATCATTAATTTAATCTAATTGATGAATTTTAATTCATTAGTTTTTCCTTTCTCTTTATAGTTTCATTGGGGAGAATTTTTATTTCAATTGCTCCTCAAACCTTCAAACTTGAATGGATTAAAATAAATAAGATAATTTATTTAGTTTCTTTAATTCACCATTAATTTGATCTGCAATTTATTTAAATTAAAAACTGTTGTCTTCCTACATATGATGCTCGTCTAAAAACCCTTTCATAATTTTTTTTTTAATTTTAACCGCACCTTTTTAAAGTCATTTCAAATTTTACAATTAGGGAAATTAAAAAGAGCATATATATTTAATTAGCAATAATTCATGTAATATTTTATGGAATATTTTAATTCAATATTTTAATTCAATATTTTAAATCCATGCTATATCTGATGAAATATTTTAATTCATGTCATATTTTATGTAATATTTAAAAATTTGGTTTAGCGCAATTTAATCTATGTGGTTTAATACTCAAAAGTGATGAAAAATTTCATAAATATTTCCAGAAAATTCGACAGTTCTCTCATACAAAAAATACGAAAGCACAAATAAAAATAAAAATATAGAGTGGTTTTTTAAAATTATAATCGAAGAAAATAAGATAAATCTACAAAATCTTATTTCTAAATTCAAAAATTTACTAAAATTTTTATTATTAATAATTTTATTCAAATGCCAGATATAATTTTCTGTAATGCATTTTATTCCATGTTGCAAAACTTTTTTTGTTTCGATTCAACTATGGCAATTATAAATTTGAGAATATCACTATTTATCCTTGATTTTTTGCGTTATGATAGAATTAATAGATACTGAAGCATTCTTCTTATAACTTTTTCTAAACTACATTTGTTTACTCAAAATGTTTTTAAAAATATATTCCTTAATGCTATTAAAATTTTTCTTAAAATTTGAATAGAATTTAGTGCACAGCTTTAGTACGACATTTTGTTTCATCATTACTAGTGCAGTATACTCCACCTAACTTTTTTGCCCTATTATATTCCTACACAAATTTTTATTTTTTTTACACTTTGCATTATTATACATTTTTATTTAAATACGAATATACTAAGAGACATGAAACTTACAAATCGAAGTCGGTGTACATACTTATTCTATACTTTTTGAAACTATAGACTTTTTGTAAGAGATGAAAAATATAATTTACAAAATCAATAATTAAAATAATTTCATTTTCATTTTGTTCACTTTTTCTAAATTACATAAGCTTGATGAAAAGAAGCAGAGGGTTGATTCAACATTTCAGGTTTCAGTAGAACATATTAAGTTAGTATTAAAAACAATATAATTTTTTTTTCCTTTCTCCCTCTTATAATGCAAAGAATTTCTTTGTTAAAAGGGATATCTTTCATTTCCCTGATTAACACAATAAGAAAGTAAAAATAGATTAAATGACACTTTTTTCTTTTAATATAAAGATAACCTAAGGGAAGAAATGATATAATTAGTTAGATTTCCATGATAAAATAATATTCTCCTAAAAAAGGGTCAATTATTTTTACTAAGACTACAGTATTTTAATCAGATAATTTTAACAAAATGAATACGTTAATTAAAACTTCATGAATCAAAACTTTATTAATTTGCAAAAATTTTAATTTTTCAATTAAATTTGAATAGAATTAATTTATAAGTGCAATCAAGAGTCAAAATTAATTTTAAAAATTTTTAATAAGCTTGGTGTTGCTGAAGTTCCCAGTTCTCTTAAGGGGTAGCTAGGTAAACTTGGCTGCTCCTTTATTTAGGTATTTTATCAAATGAGTTTATTATGCACAGGGACTGGAACAGATGATGAGCTACTAAGCTGTTGAAATGTCTTTTCTACCAATGACTTAATCTGTCTGTTCCTCTAATCGCCCTATGGATAATTTTGCTTATCTTTTTTCTTTTCTGCAGTCTGTATGTGATAGGTAGATTTGTTCATAAAAACTGAATAAGAGACTACTTAATCTCATGTGTGTTTGAAATAGTCTATAAATGTTATCTTCAAATTAATTGGGAGGAACGAAAACTTTTACCTAAACTTCTACTGAAATTCTTATTTTGGAAGGACCACTTTGTTATATTCTCTATGGTGATTTAAGATTTTTTTTTTATAAAAAGGTTAAATAATCTTAGCAATCTGTTTCTTTATTGTCTGATTGCGATTCAAAATGTACTTTGTCCCAGAATAGGCTTCATGTGGCTTCAAATAATATATTAATATAGTTATTAAAAGTCATTTTACTGAAGTTTATAATTACGAGATTTCTTCTGTACAGGTTCCATTGCAGTAAGAAAAATTATTTTTCCCAGATAAGTAATATGGAATAAACCCATATTGTAAAGATCTTCCTGCTTTCTCATTTAAAAAAATAATTTAGATTAAGAAATTGGAAATAAATTTTCTAACTTGCATTATAGTTTATTGTTAAAGGGTAGCAAAGTTGTCCAGAGGCTTCCAGGATTATGTCTAGTTGTCACTTATTCTTATGTGCTGAATAGGTTGCTGACAAAATATTTTATATTTTTTATACTTTTTCATTTCCGCTAAAATAAAATACATTTGAAATATGGAAGTATTTTACTTTACAGAATAAGTTAATGCAGTTTCATTTTAATAAGGTTCACCCTTCTTTAAATGATTCACAATAAATATACTGAACTATTCAATTCTTTTTTTAATTCATCATACATTGCAGGGGAAAACAGGATGCATCAACACAGCTGATTATAAAGCAATATGCAGGGAATTATAATTTAACATAGCAGTTTTTTTTTATTATGTGTTTTGAAATCTGGTAAACTTTCAAGATTCCTGGCGAATTAACTCCCACAGAGTGTCATCATTATAAAAATCTCTTTAAAGACTTCTCGTTCGAAAATAATGACGTGGAAGAAAGATGTGAAAAATCTGACCAAGTGAACCTTCAGAAATATCTTATATGAGAAACAGAAAGGAGAGATGAAACAAAAGGGAATAATTTGTATATAATGAAGACTATTATTTTGCTTTGTTGTGAATGATTTTTAAAGTTACTTTAATAATATCCTGTAGTTATTTAGTAATTTAAGTTCCTCCTCAATGAAAAATAATTTTGTAATTGGACGTTCTTATATTTCAACAAACATGATTATATTACAGTTTCAATAATTGAAGAAAATTTCTTCACAATAAATTTAAATCTGGAGGAAGTAAATTTTTTTTTTCGTGGTTAGGAATGCGAATACTGTTATAAAAGACTTCTGCTTTTTTTCTCTTCCCACTCCTTTTTTCCTGTTTTTTTTTAATGACAATTTGGTATAAATTTCTCATTTGGATTGAAATAGTAATAAAGATTTATTTTTATTATCGCATTCAAATGGAATGAGTATTTAGCATATATATTAGAAATGCAAATGGAATGGGTATTTAGAATAACAAACAATTAAACTTTCATAAAATGAAAAATAATAATCATTATTGACATCCACTGTATTTAAAGGTAACAAGAAAATGTATGTCAAAATTTATATAGTTATTATGTATCATGCAAACTGTGGACCTTATGGTCTACTCAAATATATCACCTTTCCTCAGATGCTTCAATATTAGTAACTGTTTTCGTTGCAGATATTTTTGATACCTTTAACGAAAAATCATGCTCAGTATGCTTTAGAAACCTTTAATAAGTAAACGAAAAATGCAGAAAGAGAATCTTTTGTATAGAAAGAATGAAAATAAAACTGATTTATTATAATTTATTGATAGTATCGTTTAAAATGCATATCATAAAAGATGTTAGGAGTGGATGGAGTGATACATTAAAAATAAAAAACGCCAATCAGATTAAAGACTTTCAAATGTTTAATATATCATCTTCCATTCACGAGCTTATTCACGGATGAGGAATTACAATTTATTGGTGCATCAAAAATCTTTTATAATTCTAAAGCTTTATCATGCCACATGAAATAGTGCTTATTGCTTTGAAAAAGACCATTTATGAACTATTAATTTATTTTTAATTGTCTCTAATTCTTGAATCCCCCAATACATTCAATCTTACTAAAAACAATAAATTCAATCTGTCATAAATTGAAATTGTACAAGATAATACTAATATGTAAAGTACAATGGAAATATGCTGTAAGAAATAAATTCCTTTTATATGAAAACATATGCAACAGTGTTAAGACATTTTAATGTAAAATCAAAGATGAAAGAACATTTTGTGAAAAGCGACCTGTTTCAGCAATTGTTAAAAAAAAGACTAGTACCCGTATTCATTTATTTTATAGTTTGATAATATATATTTTTACATCCATTACTATTTTTTATCTATGTATAATAACATTTAAATAATGTTACTAAATATATAAATCATTGGATACTTGAAAACTTTTACGAATAACCACATAGAAGCTAGCTGAATACTTACTGAATTGATCACTGAAATATATAATTAAAAAATATGAAGTGAGGTAACCCTTTAAAAGGCCATTTTTTCTAATAGCATATCAAAATATTTTTAGGATTTAGATTGACTTAAGAAAAGTAATTAACTTATTAGATAAATTAAATTTGATTGATTAATTAATTTGGTTGATTAATAGCTAAGTAATAAATCAAAACAAATTATTTGTATGAGATAAAAAAAACTGAAGCATGTAGGATTTTTCTTATTGAAATATTTGTGAGAACTTATGCCAAACTACATAGTTTCACACAAAGATTGATGAATTTAGTTTTAAGCATAATTTCCATGGCCATAGAAAGGGCTAATACAAATCTAATGAAATTCAAATATTGTATGCCTTTCTATAACTGCAATTAACCATTAGTAGCGATGATAAAATGCATGAAATATTTCAATAAAGCACTCTTCTTGTTTCAATGGAACTGTTTTAGAATAAACTAAAGGATGCATTTGCACCTATGGAATGCAAAAGAACTACCTTTCACACGCAAATGACAAACAAAAGGATTTTTTAAAGGTTTTGACAATTTTCTGCTTGGAAAAAAAGCCCCTTTTTTGTTTATTGTTGTTGTTGTCTTACAAATTATATTTTATTGAAACAAAACGTGTTTAGTAAAACCTGTTATACAAAAGAGTGATGTTTCTAAGTATCAACTGACAGACTCCAAACGGGAAAACATTACAGCAGACTGTCTTAAATATGAGTAGCAGTTTTCAGAAAAGAAAAAAAAAGTTTACCAAAATTGGTCCTAAGACCTATGCCTTCTACAAAAAAATAAACAAGCACGAATTCGAGCGAACATATTTAACAAAGAAAACGTGACTTGTTTTCGGAAAGACCGATAAATCGCCATCTTGTTTTGTCATCTGATTGCAGGTCACTGTAAACTATTCCATTGGGTAATATAATAAAAGAAAAAGCGCTACCCCGGAACCGTTTCACCAACAAATCCCAACGTCGTATGGGCTACCTACGTTATGGCGTTTCGCCAGCATCACAGCAGTTAGAAGTACCCCCCTTGCCCCCTTCTAGCCTTTCCTATTAAACTTACCCAACAGCTTGAAGACCCTGTGTGGGTCATTTCAACCCGTCGGAGTTGTCGAAAACTGGCCGATTCAATCAGTTTGAGTATTTTTTTTCTACATTTTTTTCTTTCATTTTATAGTCGATTGTATATTCTAACACCCCCCTCCTCGGAACAGCACGCACGCGTCAGGCATACGATATATATAAAAAAAGAGTTTTGACTTGACATCTGTCTAGGTAACTAATGAAGAATACTTTTGAAAAAAAGTCGTGGGCTTGATAGAAAAAAATCAGTTATAAATAGGTCAGCCGAGGATAAAGACCTAAACTTACATACATAGCCATATAACGAATTTCATACCACAGTGGTGCCAATGAACCCTGGGGTGGTTGTACTACCTGGGGGGTGATCAAGACGCTTCCCCACCTGTGGGGAGGGAGTTATAAAAAACGGAGGCATAAAAGAAATTGGGGTAGTATATGTGTTGTTGCATAAAAAAAAGTAAGGCGGCCTGCATAAAAAAGACGATAGTTAACGTTCAATGACCTAGGTTCGAACACTTCCGTTACGCAATATCCGTTTCTAAATCCAACCAGGAACGGGATCTTAGAAAATTCTTGAAGAATCACCGCGAAGTTTGAAGCCCAGGAAGTGTTTGGATCTGTCCCAGGAGTGAACTTGGGGCACTGGAATGTTTTGGGCACTGGCATGGGCATGTTTTCTTCCATATCTTACGATATGGGTTATTTCTGTAACAAAACAAATTGGTTTTGTTATTGTTTTGAAAAAAAGGGGGTTCTGTTAAAGAAATATTTGACTTTGGATTATAAATGTCGTATCTAAAGGTAAGTATGCTTATTTGTAAACAAGTTCATTGTGAAAAGTTTTTTTTTCTCAGCAATACTAAATAAATTTGCATTATGTTCTTAAGGTATTTTTATTATTATTTCATTTAGCTTTTTATTTAAATATTTTGAAATATAAATATTTCAGATTCTATTTCAGACAAAAATCAATTTATATATGGATTTGTAGAGCTTTTCTTCTCAATGTTTTTAATGATGTTTTTTTTATTATTATTTATTTAAATTATTTCTTCAATTATTCTTGGTCATTTTATTCTAAATAAATTTAAATGACTCTTATTATATGCTAAAAGTTGTTGGATATTTTAATTTGAGTATTCATGTTAGATTGATATCCACAAAATTAAAATTATTTTAAAATTTTGCGCAGTTTATTCATTTCAAGTTCACATTAAAATTCTAAAAGTATTTTAAGTTAAAATTTTTTAACTATAATTATATTTGTAGCACAAAAAGTTAATTTATTTGTTTTAAGTGTTTAGTGTAAGAAAAAGATTCCCCCTATTTGGAATATTTTTCAAATACTAATTATCCAATTTTTACAGAACCACAATTTTAGATGATTTCATTTGAATTAATGCAATTTCTCCTGACAATCGTTGATTATTTATATTCTTTGCATTTTCAAAGTGTAAGATTAACAATAATTATGAAGTTTTTAATTCTATTTTAGATAATAATTTTATACAGAGAATTATGAAAGAAATAAAATGTTTCTAATACTTAATAGGTTCTTAAAAATGTGCAGATAAATAATAACTTATTTTAAAAAAATTAATTTAATCAAAATATAAAGCGTTATACAGAAGAAAAAGAGATGATAGATTCTGCCTTCTTCAAGGTCAAAACAATATTTTTATGGATATGCACCTGTTTTTTTTTTACAAGACATTTATATTAATTCATTTCAGAGTTTATGAAATAAGTTTATGAATATCTCCTGCAAATTTTAATCAATGATTAAGTTTTTGAGAAAATGGCATATGAACTGATATATTTGAATGATCGTTCAAAATTGGAATAATTTCAGAAGTTTCTTGTTTTTAAAAATGGCTTTTACACTCTTAAAATTATATTTCAAAAATATTCAAATAATTAGACAGTATTTTGAAATGAATTAAATATGAAATATTTCATTAAGAAGGGAAATATTTTGCTATATGTCTGATGAAATCACCTTTTGAAACCCAGCTCAGCCTCGGTACCAAATTTAATTTGTACTTTGGGCGCTCAGTTATTAAAAAATTATTTGCATTTGTTTCCTCTTATTACGTTTATAATATTTTTCTTTCTTTAAGTCTTCGTGATTTTAAAAACGAATAAAAAAAGATGAAAAGCCATATATACTTTTTTTAAATTTAGATGAACGTAATATTAAAAATTAAATGTATCAAACTTCTCCATATAATATAAATTTATAAAACTTTTCTAAACTAAAAAAAAAAAAACTAAAATTAAAAAGACTTTTCATTTTAATAATCAAGAGGATTTTGGATTAAAATAATAAATGTCACTAAGTTGATTGGATTTACACATATGACAACAAGGCCGAATAAATCTTCAACATTTTCATTTATCGATTTAAGACGTTTTTCAATCGTAATTATAGTAATGTTAATCTGAATTATAGACATAAGTTTTTCTGTTTGAAGGAAATTTATTCCTATTAAGTTTCTGGCTTTAAAAACAAGATTTCTTTAAATATAATAATTTACTGTTTTTAAAACTATTCTACTAAACAACAAAAGTAACTTTAAACATTGTTTTCAAGCACCCAAGATATTTAGCCGAAGATGTAGCTTATTTTCTTATCATATTAAATGAAGATTGTAATTTTTTGAATTATTATTTATTTTTTGAATAAATATATTTCATTTTTATATTTATTTCTTTTTATAAAAACAATTTCTTTCCTTTGATCTTATATCAAAAAGGTTTAAAATGTCTTGCTTAGTATTCGTCTTGATAAAAAGTTTTTAACAAATTTAATAAGTAATAGTAAATATATGAGTGAAAAAAATAGTAAAATATGAGTGAATCAAATATACAAAAATACAAATTTTAAGTGAAAAATAATCAGTATGTATGAGAAATAATTGACTGCGTCATTAATTTTTAGCTGGTTTAAAATGCAGGATATACTTTGCATTTTAAACATAGCTGTACAAAATTACCTCTAAACGATTTTATGAACAATTTTTAAATATTTATTCTATTTAAAAGCATCCACAAAATATTATAGAATATTTAAAAAATTTGAATGAAAGTATTTTAAACGCACTCAAATATCTAAAGTACTACGAAGAAAATATATAAACGTATGAATTGATTCAATCTTATCTTTGACAATTTAAATAGATAAATTTCATTGTAATACATGAAATAGCAAGTATTTAATTTGTATTGATAAAAATCTTCCAATAAGTTAAATAATAATATATATCTCCAATCATGGATTTTTAATACAATTCATGGCAGAATAAATTAAATGTGTTGTAAAATACTTTAATCTATATGTTTTTTTCAACTCCTCTTCGAAAATATTTATTTTAATTTTCTCAGAAGTATTATTGAAGTGAATTATTCTTTTATTTTCTTTGTTATATTTATTCATTCTCCAGTTAAAAAAGTCAGCAATTTTTGTTTTACTATGAAGCTAGAGATGCGTTAAATACGGTAAAATCGTTTCATAAATGATATATGATGATCCTAATTTCTATGAAAAGTTGATTTTCTTTGCAACAGAACTTCTTTTAAAAGTTAATTGCTTTAAAATATTGCATTTTTCCTTTTTTTTTTCTTTTTTTTCATACCAAGCACATTTAAATAATTAAACAGTAACCATTCTATATTTATTGAGCAGAATTTTCAGCTATTTGGTCTTCTCAGACACTCAAGGGCTACAAACAGATTGTAACCTTATTTTCGGACTTCATTTTTGTAATCTTTAATGCTTCATATTTTGCTTGGAGTTGAAATATTCAGAAAATAATAATAAATTATTTATCTTGTAAGGCATTACTGAGTAGTAATTTCATTTCGATGTAGCGATATATTATGGCTAAAATAACATTCTGCGTTATTAATAAATTAAAAATGACAAAATTTAGGTAGTTATCATATTTGTCAATAGAAAGTGCATTTTCATGCTTTAATTAAAGTTTAAGTTTAAATTTTAAAGAAGTAACCGGTGGCGGATACTATAATTTCCTGTCATGAAGATATATTGAAAATAAAATTTAAGCTGGAGTCGCACTTCCAATAATTTCATTTCACACTAACATTTAATCTTTGATCAGTTTCAAAGAGTTTTTAAGAAAGTTGGAGATTATGAAAGCAAATATCAGGAATCGATCTTGGAAATATAAGACAGCCGAACAAATATATTTCCTAAAGAATATCAAAGACTTTCCTAAAGAATATCAAGCAATTTTCAACAGCTTTGTTTATTCTATACAATCTTACAACTATAAATATAAACTCTATCAAGCAGTGCTTTTCTAATGAATTCTTTTAGAAATAAATTAACATTTTATAAATATTAGTAAAATTAAGTGAATTATATTTACAAACGAATTAAAATCTCACAAATGTTAATTCTGAATATAGGATTATATTTCATAATTTATATTTTGAAACAGAAAAAATGAAGCGACTGAAAATTTCTTTCCATTTCAGTGCAAATATTAGTCTATACGCAATTATTTAACCAATAAAATACTATTTCAGCAATCAGTCAGTGCTTTCAATTAAATTTTATTAGATAATTGAGAAAATTAGTACTGTAGCGTTTTAAGAATATGTTAATAAAAGAGACTAACATAACCATAAGGTTCTTAAAGATCTGCGATATTACGTGATTATAAAATAAAAATGCTTAAATAATGAAATGACTTCTAATAAACTATTTATCATTTAAAAAAATTCGAAAGCAATGAGTTTATACAAAAATTTAAACACGTTTAGTAGGGTGAGGAATCAGAAAAATAAAGCCAGAATAGACTAAAAATGCCAAAGACTACTATATTTTCCAGATATTAGCAAAATTATTCTTAAAAACTTTTTATAAATCTTCTCCAGCACATGAAATTTAATAAAATATCTCTAATAGTAAAACAGGTACAAAAAAACCTGTACTATATAAAAAAAAGTTAAAACTACAAAAATTCATTGAGAAAAGTGTCAATAAATTTTGGAAATTTAAAAAGAAAATAAATTATAAGTCATTTTTTCAACTTTAAATACTTTTAATTAAAAGTCAAATTCAAGATAAATTTGCCTTTTAATAAAAAAATTAATAGTTTTTTCACATTATTTATCAATTACAATGAGTTTAGTGATCAGTATAGAACATCATGAAAAAATTGAAGTGAGTTCACTACAATTTTTTTCCTGCAACAGAGTTCAACGTTCTGCAAATGTTTGCATCTATCCTTTGAAATTCGTACTGTTTTTTGCCTTGTTCATATCACATTTCATGAATATGAGGCATCATTAAACGTCATTCCAAAAATTAATGTCAATTTCTCTTATAAAACTGACTTTAATATTCAAACTGATATATGAGGGTGTTTTGTTTTTTTTTTCAAATTAATTCTTTGAAAACAAGATAGAAATTAACCAATAGGAATGTTGGGTTTTGTAAGAAAACCCAACATCGTGATCAGTGAAATAGAATTGGCAAACAAAACAGTTTACTTGCTGTTATTTTGCATCCAAAAATATACATTTGAAGAAGCATTTTTTTACAGACAAAAATTGTCTCCTAAGTATCTTAAGATGCTGTAAAAGCTAAAATTAAAACTAAAGATTGTTATATTTTAAACTGCATGAAATAAAAACGCTCTTCTTAGAAAAAATTTCGACATAGTCATAAATTTAAACTAAATTCAGAGTGATCATAAAAATGATAATTTTTATCAATATTTTTAAATAGTTCTAATAGTCAAGATAAATAACTCTTGATTAACTTTTTATTTGTTTTAAATGGAGATAAAATTTATTTCAGAATTACTTTTCTTTAAATAAATTTCATTAAGATGAAAGTCATTTCAAACCTTTTTTAAAGCATTTGGTGTAAGTAATGAAACAGATGTTATAATTTTTGGAATTTAAGGAACAAAATAAGAAGTATTAATTTTTACGAAATGCAATCAGAATTAATATTTATAGGATTTTAATTTATTTAAAAAATAATTTACTAGGAAATCATTGCTCAGTATATAACATAACGCATCCAATAAATAAGAACAGGTTTCTCTTCGATATTCTAATACTCAACAGAGAAAGATGAATTTTATAATAGAAAGTCACAAATGATTGCATATGTGTCCATCAAACTATTTCGATTGGTAACAATAAAATTATCTTAAAAGTATCTGTAATTGAGCTTTTCTCTTAGGATTTAGCACTATTTCTCTTTGGTTTTGAAATTTTGATATTTACCAATAATTATCTCATAATCCATTATCTGAATTGTATGCCATTTTAAAATTCAAAACATTATGCCAATTTGATTGCTTTGTTCTCTTTTTTTTATTTCTACAGCTACTTAAAAAACTCATTAATAATAACAGATATGTTAAATTGCACTCAAATTCATGCAGTTCATATTTTAACTGAAGGAAGTGTAATGATCGCAAGTAAATAAATGTAATAAGTAAGAATTTAATTAATATTATTAGCTCGAATAGCTGCACACATGTTAAGAAAATTTATATAAATATTACTCGAGTTTAAATGTCTTCAGAATGCATTGAAAACAATCAATTTAAGAAAGTTTGATGGATTGGATCCAAAATTGGTGACATAACTATAGTTAAAAGAAGATAATGTGCTAAGTTCCATTCATATATAGTTTGCTGTCCTTAAATGATTGCACACACAAAGAAAGAAAGGCAGCCTTTATATTTCGTAAGTTTCTCTTTTTCGAAATAGAACAACCTATAATATAAGAATTCATCAAATGCTAGACTTTTGGATTACTGATTACTGCACTTGATCTATAAAAATTTCATGAAAATTGGCTGTTTTTTTTAATTTACCAGTCTCATTTTTGAGACTGATTTTACAAAGTAAAAGTAAATTTGAACGTCTCCTAATATTTCATAAAGAATTTTTTCAATAAATGTAAGTAATTAGTAATTTTGTATAACTTTTTGCAAAGGAAAGGGTAAAAGTGAATTGAATTCGTATCATAGTTTTGAACTAGGCTTTGTGACCTTTACATTGAACTTTTGAGCTAACCATCTTTTATAACACCTTCGAAATATACATTTCCCATTTTAATTGCCGTAGGTAAAAAAATTAAGAAGCGAGAGTCTATAGCATAGAAAATTATATAGCAATGAATCTGAAAAGGTAAATTAAAATGAAATGCAGAAAAGATTTCAAAGTAAGCTTAATATGCTAAACTCATGATGGTTGAGTATATCATGACAAAAATCCATTACATTTCTGAAAGAGAGCTGGATACATCTTAAGATTTCTTCTCTGCTACTAATGTTTCTTAAATAATCATTTTGTATTCTAAAGTTTGAATCTAAAATTAATAAAATTAAATTGCTATTATAAAAGGCTTTTTGCGATATATTTCTTCATATATTTCTTAGTTCAAACTGCTAAATGGATAAAGATAAATTTTGAAAAATAAGTCAAATAGATAAGTTCAGACTTTTAAAAAGGTTAAACAGTAAATTCTGGATAAAATATCTTCATTTTACTTCCTAATTCTCTTTAAAATACAATTTTCATTTACATTTACAAATGAATTAATTATATCTAAGGCATTTATTCCCTTCAAATCTATCTTGAAATATTACGCGATCGCAAAACAGCTTTTATTACTTTTGGTTTGAAGATTAAAATTTAATCGCTACTTATAGATAAGATGATTTTGTGTACGCATTGCGCTTGACAGTATATATTATTTCATTTACAGCTACCAAATTTGGTACGTATATACCTTTAAGGATGGGAATATGCTCTTCGAAGCGATGTTTTTGAAATTTCAATTAATCAAATATTAAACTTGATTTTGTCACTTTTTATACCTTTTTAAAACTTAAAAAAACTAATTAATAATGACAATTTTATAGTCGTGAGATTTTTATTTAATTTTGGCAATTTTTAAAATGAATTTTTGCCTAATTTAAAAAATAGATTACATAGTTGCCCTGAAATTCATACCATTTTCCTTATTTCATCGCACAATTTTCTTCCACTGTTGAAGCACTAGAATTGTATAGTTTACAATACGAACAAAAAAGTTAAATTACGCTATCCAGAAGATTAGATGAAAGAAACACTTTATATTTGCGTTTCAATGGAGCTAGGATGTCTTGAAACTAATCTCCATTACGAAAGTTCATGCCCACATTAAACAGAAAATATGAAAAAAATCAAAATAATATGGTTTTAATATCTAACAATTTTACGGAATCCTGGACGTGAAATTGCGTTTGAGTGACTTAACTGTAATTAAAAATATCCAATATCTCTGGAGAACCACTGGCCGCCAAAGATAACTAGGTTTACATAAATTGGAATCAATTTGCAATGATTAATAATAGATGTCATTAAGAAAATCTTGTTGACTTCCAAAACACTTTCGAAATAATTTCGGCCTCTTTAAAAAATAAATAAAATATTTTAACGAAGTGCAATTTTACTTAAATAATAGAACTACCTCGACATTTTAAAATTATATACGTTGATTGAATTTGAAAGATATTTGTAATGATTTATCACTTTTTGTCATTTTAGTCAATTTTCTTTATCAATTTTTTTTAAAAAAATAAATGAAAAAACCACATTTAATTCAAACATTTAAGCGCATCTTTAAATTTTCTAATTCGGGAACTCCTAAGATATAAAACAATCACTCTGAACAAACGATAATCCAAAATATCTGCGAATCTTCATATATTTTTATTTTAATACAAATGAAAGTTTTTAATTTATTCAAAAACAGCAGATTGAAAATATTTAGCTCTATATAAATTTGAACAATTTTTTTCTTATTTTTATCACGATCTATTCCTTTTCTAAAAGAAATTATGAAAGATAACTATCAATATATAAAATGAAGAAAAAATAAGTCACATCATAAGAAAAAAACCCTTTCCAAACATTTAACAGCAATGGAAGAAGTGATTTAGCAAATCACTTTGTGAAATTTTCAAAATTTATCTGTTCATCTTCAATTTTTTTTTAAAAGGAGAATGTAATGCGGGTGAGATTAATTGTTTTGAATACTTGATCCAGCATATTCAGAGTCAAAGTTGCTAAATGTTCTAGATTTTGAAATACCAGAAGAAATTCCAAGAGCATATAACCTTGGAGATATTTTTAACAAGCATTTCATGACATGACTTTAAAGTAACGAATCTAATACAGCTGAAATGAATTTAATATATATGAAATTGAAATATATATGAAATTATATATTTAAATTAAATTCTGAATATGTCAGATGGAGATTTATAAATTGTTAAACTCATACCTGAACTCGTGCTCAGCTTCATACCTAAAAAGCAAACTGATATGCACAACAGATTTTTAAAGTCTTTATGGGAAAGTACTCATTTTCGAAAAAGCTCTGTTTTATATCATTTTTCTCAAAAATTCTAAATTTGAAAAAACAAAAGAAATTGCAATATTAAATATATTCCTATAATCTGTGCTCAAGAATTTTCGAAATTAAATCGGAATTTTATATTTTTTGAAAATTCTTTTCATTTTCAGAAAGAAACTTTATCTTAATTCATTTAAGAAGAATAATCATTCATCTTGCTCGTATAGAATATTCAGAAATATATATATATAAAAAAAACCATGGAAACAATAATAAGAAATTCACTTGACGTGGAGCAAAAGAGAAGTTATCAGACTGATGGAAGCTTATAGCAAAAGGATTAAAAATATAAGAATGCTCAGTGAATTTCAGAAAAATTTCATTCAACATAAGCTAGAAATCTTAATCATCACCAAACTTTGTACCGTTGAATTTAATCAGCACAATATGAGAGAAAATTTTCGTTAATTTCTATGCATTCAAAATATTTCCATATTTAGCCATTTTCAAATATTATTTAGAATTGATTAAATCAAAGAAAGGTTGAAATTTAAATCAAAAATTTATTTTTTAAATAAATATGTGGGGTCATTTAAAGTAACCGAGAACGAATTTTGCACATTTTCATTTTCTTCAATTTAAAATTTTCTGATCAGAAGAAAAATAAGTTTATAATTTATGTGAGTGCATAATCATGTTTTAAAAAGATTATTAAACAAAGCTTTTTTTGCAAATTAATTTATTAATCAATCAATCTTAGTTACAGCAATGTTCATAATTTCTCAGGTACATCTCTAATTACCCCTCCCCCAAATTATGGAATAGCTGGAACCGTATTTTGGCTAGTGATCACGGTAACGAATGGATTTAAATAGAATATATTTATTAAGATAAGAAACTACTGCTTATTACCTAAGAATTTATTTTAACGCACATTGCCGGGCACCCCAAAATACTGTTCTTCATTAAAAATATTTTTCATGGAATATCGCATATGAATTGTTTAACAGCAGCTTTTTAATATTTTCCTTTTCGAGTATTTTATAATCATTCTACTCCTAAGTTTGCCAGTAAATATTAAATAATGAACTTTTATTAAAAAACAAAAATGACTAAACATTATGAGACACGAGAAGGAAACTTACAAGATTTAGAACCTTACTTTGAATGAACAAGTAGTTTAAGCTAATAATATAAAATATGCCTCTCATTTCAATCTCCAATTCAGCGGATTTTTCTTTGACGTTTAACTGCCTGAAATAATCTAATACAACTTTTATCCAAATCTCGGTAATTTGTTAACTGTCATTAAACCCATAAACAATTTTAAGTTAGTCAAATCAGGATTCTTTAAACATGTCACATTCAGCTGACTAGACAACTACATCAGTAACAATCATTCGTTATGGTGTATTCAATATAATCGATCAAAATATACATATTGACTGAAAATTCAACCATGGATGATTCGAAATTGACTTTTTTCATCTTCACAACTTCCTTTTTTTTTTGATGAAATTTTTTTTCATTAGATTTATCTTCCAGCATCGTGTTTTTTCTCCTTTCTTCTTCCTTTCTTGTCTACTGTTTTCTTATTTTCTTCTGCACCTGATGTCAATCAGTATCAAATCAATACTAATAACCTGCTTTGACAGGTATTATGTGTATAGACAGCAAGACAGATTCTTTAGAAACATCAGCCTGAAATAAACTTGAAAAATGCCTATCGACTTCCTCTAGAATGCCTTAACGAAGGCACACATCTCACGAATCTCAAAAACGTACCAATTCCAATTGCATTCAATTACCCTCATGGTCCTAAAAATGATGTATTTCAATTAATTATTTTTTTAAAAGAATCTTTTTACATAAAAGACACCTTTTTTGTGAAAAACATGCGTTCGTTTAGAAATTTAATAAAGACGAATTATGCAGCAATGTTTAGTAAAAAAATGTATTAAATCCATAGAATCCAAAAAATTTTAATAAATATTATAATTATGCAAATAACAACTCAATAACTTTTTTACTTTAGAGTAGTAACCTTCAAATTTGTTCAAAAATTGTCATTTAACTGCAAGAAGCAGTGCAAATATTGAATATATTTAAGCTATTAGTAACAATATTTTGATTGAAATAGAATAAATTTTTGTTTCGCCAATTAGTTTCATTCTTTTAGACATTTTCTTAATGTCCATGATGAAATCTAATTTATTCTTTATAGGAAGTAATATTTCATCTTTACATATTTCTACTCATCTAATTGTTCAAATTATCAAAAAAATTTAGCACTAAATTTTCAAAAATTCATGTGTTAAAGTACTCGGTTCAAAAACGGTAAATGATAAAAGTTACTCATGGAGAAACTTCGTAAATAAGCCTTTTCAAAAGCAAATCTTGGAAATTTTTTCCTTTGATAAAACAATGTAATCAAAAATACAATATAATTTATTCCAGAATTTCAAAACAATAATTTGAAATAAGGATTTTTACTTAATGAGGACTTAAGTAAAAGTGCATAAAATGCGAAATTTGTTTCTTTTGATCTTCCAATAAATATCCTTTGTTCTCAAAATTTTGACTATATATAATTTAAAATCAAAAATAATAGGAAAACCCATTTACGTTTCTCTAGTCCTTTTAGCCTTAAATATAATAAAAAAATCAGATTATTAAAAAAGATAATTTGAAACAAGTATCAATTAACTTTTTCAATAGTATCTTCTTAATTCAATCAGTACGAAAGTCGCCGTATATTAGCCGCAGTATTTGACTTTAACCTGAGATAATACAGTAATTAATTGGAAGAATAAGCTTATTTTTCAGTAAATTCGCCATTGTTCTAAAATGTAACAAAATTTTAAAATATATTTTGAAAATTGCACTCTAGTCAAAAAATCAAAATCAAAATAAAACTAATTTTTAATATTTAGTAATCATTTTTAACATATATCCCTTTAAACAAAAATATAACCTTTCAGTAAATTTTATTTTAAAAGGCTTAAGGCTTTTATATTTTGTATTACGTGAATAACAAAATAAAATAAGTTCTTGCAAAATAATATTATAGAAAGAAATACAGAAAGATTCATATAAAGATATATTCCTTTAATTATTTTCAAAATGTTTTAACCTAAATAAAGCGTCTCATAAATAAAGCATGATAAAAAATTGCCAAATTGTATAAAGTAACGATTATAACATATAATGAATCTCTATATAAATTTTACCAGGTTACTTTTAATTTTTAAATAAAATCCCTTAATTCATTATAATTTCTGATAGAAATTAACGGTTCTTTATATGCTTTGATTATTTTTATAGTCATTTACAATTAATTAATCAGTAACAGTTTTTAATATTTTATTCAAGGTTTAAGGAAAATCTTATCAGATATCAAATGCTGTGAGACAACTGTGTGGACGCATTATATTCCTAAGTTCATAAACAAGGCTTTCAGCTCTATATTTATTGTTGTTTCATTGAATTGAAAACCCCTACTCTCTAAATTCTTTCGGATTTCAGTTTAAAACGCAATGAAAATCGAAGAGTTTACGAAGAATTCTTAACATATCTTCAGTAGCGTAGCTTGATGAATAGACTAAAACAATCTACTACTTTCACTTGCACAAAGCTAGGGAACGAAGTAAAGAAAATAGACAAAAAAAAAAAGGAAGATTTTTTTTTCTTCTTTTTTTGGTTTTTAGATTTTGCTTTTTGGAATTCTTCCAAATTCTTCTCATTTCTTATTACCGGACCAAATCCAATTTCATCTCCTTTTACTTTACTCTTGGATGGCAAATTTTTACTTTTACTTTTTTTATATATACTGTTCTTTATTTTAAATAAAGGGGACTTTGAAAATAAGGGTACATGCTTTTCGAAACACTGAGCTGATCATGTTTGATCAAATTTGAGGCTCACCAGAGGATAATAATTCGCTTTTTGGAATGCCAGTGCCAGTACTAATTTTACAGCCTTTGCAGTGTTTTAATAATAACCGCTTGTGCAAGATATGAGCAGTTTGGAAATGTTGTTTTTTCAGTCTTTATTTTATTATTTTTACGCAGCAATAGTTGAAAACAAATCTTAAAAATTAGAAAGGCTTCTTCTCAAAACATTTAGGCAAAATACTTTTCTTGAAAATAAAAAACAGAATTTGCTCTAAATAAAGCAAAAAAAAAAAATCTTTCTCTATATATATTCTAGCTGTAGCAATCACTCTTACATGATAAATCTAAAATTTTCAGAACATTAGTATGATAAAAATAAAGTTTTGTTGTGTGTATACCTTTTTATGGAAGAAGTGTTAGGAAAACAACTATTAGCATTTTAATTCACTGATTACAGCAAATTTAAATATTATTTTATAGTTTTCTTTTCAAAATCTGCATTGCGTCATTGTTCTGATTATATGTGTTTTGCTAATTTTTCAAACTATACTCGTTTTGGTTCGAAAATTAAAAAATTAAACAAAATAGTTATGACTGTAATACACTTTTATTTTCATTCTTATAATTCCATTCTTATTAATTCTAATTCCCTTTCTATTTATTCCAATGATTTCCATTCCTATATAAACAGAAATTAGAACGTTTTAGGAGTACAAAGATTTGTTAGCGTTTAAAGTTAATCAGTCGTAACCAAATCGAAACCGTAAATAACAGTCTAACAAAATTTCATTCAGGGTAGGACATATGAATTAAATAAAAGGAATATAAAATGTTTTCACGAGTTTTTATAACAAGGTCAAAAATTCATGGGGAAATTCCGATTTTTTTCGTATAAACAGCTGATCTGGAGAATATAAAGAGTTTTACAGGTTTGAATCTAGTAAAGTGTTTATTTGGAAAATGTAGATTATAAAGTTTTTCAAAGATGAATTATTAATTTTTTTTATTTTTGTCATTGAAAATAAAATATTAGGAAAAAATATCTAAAGTCAAGTATCTTTCCAGAATACAGTTCTGTTGTATTTTTTTTTTCACACCAAATACAAACATATCGTAAATATGCTTTACTCAAACTGAATTCGTAGGAAAAAAAGAAGAGTCGGGAAAAGTTTTTCGTAAGCATTCAAAGTCCTATTTCTATTCAGGTTTTAAAAAGCGCAAATCTCAAATTCGGCAACGGGGGAAAATCATATATATACGTATGCATTGAAATTTTATCGCATTTACGAAAACATTCCGACTTTGTTTAGAAGACAGAAACCAGTCGGGGAAACATTTTAGCGTACTGCAGCAACGAAGTCCTCACCACAATTTTCTTAAAAAATAGAAATATATATGTCTATAAAATTCTGGTTTTGAATTCTACATATACGTGTTATACCGAGGCTTTCTGTCGCTTTAGCCCCCTGAGAATCCGTAATGTTGACTCTGAAATTCAGTTTTTTAAGAAAGGGAAAAGCAAGATCAGAGAACGCTTGCCAACGAAAGAGAAAGAAGAAGAAAAAAAAGCAGCGAATTTCTATCCCATAGTTACCATTCCGGTACCTATTATTGGATTTGTTCTGTGCTGACGGAAGTGTTTTCGAAATTTAATATTTTTAAACTTTCATATCGTCAGCGCTTTTATTTTTATTTTTTTGCATGGTTATATCGACGGATCTTTGCCTTCTCTATATTCGGAAACGAATTGTACGCTACTTAAAATGAAATTCATAAAAAATTCATTACTCTATTCCGAATTCTCCAATGGGAGGAGTAACTCTTTTTATTTCAAAATGGGATTTTTAACAAGCGGAGACATGTAGCCTCTTTAATCTTTGGTTTGAGAGAAATATTTAGAGAAATGATAAATTAAAATCCTGATCAAAACACGAAAGAAATACAACTTTTTATCTACTCGAAGAACCTAACTTATATGGTGGTATATGTTTTTTAGCATCTTGGAATAAACCAAAAGTATTTATTAACGATGCTTAGATTTAAATTAATATGTAAAAAAATTATAAAATCAATAACGGGATCTAAAGCTTAAACGAATTTTAACTTAATTGTTGAATTTGTATTGTTTGTAGTCATAAATTAGCCAAACCCTCAGATAACACAAATCATTCTAATTTAAATCATGTAATCTTTATGAAAAGCTTCAATAAAAAATTATGTATTTAATATAAACAATAATAATTGAAATTTATTTACAGATATTTGAAAACAAAGTAAGATAAACATGAAATTTGAGCGTCAATTTTTTAGCTAATAATAAAGCTGTAAAGATTTTTTATGATACGAATATGAGCTACATCGAGAACTGAATATTGCCAGCTATGGAATAGAAATTCCTTCTTTGGAATAAAAATATTTAAAGATTAAAGCTTCTGAAAAACTATATATAAAGTAGTTTCTTTGGTATATACAGATGTAAAAGATTATACCTTGATATCTTATGATGTAAGGTATAATCTTGTTTCTTCACTAACTTTGTGTCATGTCCAAAAATTGTAGAATTTGTTTCCCAATACAATCTTTTCTTTTTAGAAAAATGTTTATTTAATAGTCAAAACTTTTTAGATGCTAAAAAAATTTGAATCATAAAAAATACTTTTTATATGTTTATATTACACTTATGAAGGCTGAGGCCGAACTTCCCATCCTTGAATAATTTCTCTTAAAAATTGATTTTTTATCTTTATGAATGTTGTTTATATTATATTCAATTTTCTAATTTGTTTCAAAATACTAAAATAAATATATTGAGATTAATAAAAAATATACAAATACCATTATCGTTTTATAGAAATAAGCAAATTGGTTGCTAAAGTATTTATTTCACTGTCATGTTATCGTATAATTTTTTTTCTCAAAAAATGACACTAAAAAGAATAATAGCTCCTTAACTATATTAAATAAAATTTCAAAGTTTTTTGACATTTTCTACGGCAGAATAGAAATACTTATTCCGATTCGTAATTTATTTCATCTACGGATTGACTGACTTGTTCTATTTCAGAGAATACAAACTACGTCTTTGTACTGTATATATTTGTAAATTAATATGAAATTTTTAGATTTAAAGCCAAAATGCGTCATATCTTGAATTTAAAATCAAATGCACTAGTTCTTAAATAATTCTTTAAGGATTTCTTCAAATATAGCTATTACTGAATTTAAATTGAAAGGCAAATATGCTTTACTTTATATATATTTTGTATGGATATTTTGTTTTTTATGCATGCATAGAATTTTGGAAAATATTGGGAACTTAATTTGAAATGCTGTCTTCGCAAAGTTTATATTATGAATATCATTATATTTCTGTGGAAAAAGTCCCTAATTTCTTAATCGAATCTTCGGCTGAATGCTAATACAGTTTCTTTTTTTATATGAATAAAATACAAAATTCGCTAATAAATAAAACAAAAAATTTAATGGATCCTTAATATAATATTTTCTCTAGGAATCAATACATATCTTTATTAAAGTCATTAATTTGTTTTAGTTTTTTCTTCTATTATTCTGTTTTTCGATTATTTACTCGATTATTAAAATACTTTATTTCATTCATTCCTTGTACATCATTTATCCATTTTCTTTATCAATCTTTGCATTCGGAAATTCTCAATACTTCTTCTGATTATATGAGGAAACGAAAAAAAAATCCTTATAAGTTTTAGTGTTTATGCGATTTTATGATAGCTTATTTAAAGTTATTCTGCTGCACTCGTGTTGAAAACAAATACGAACAGATGCGACATTATAATAAGAATTCATTTCCGCTCATATAATAAGAATTCATTCCCACTTCATTTCATTATTTTGAACAGAATTAAATATTTGTTCAATTAATTACACCTCTTCGTAATAAAAAAAATTAAGATACATTGGAATAAAAAAAATTACCATAATATTCGCTATGACTCGAGTTTACAGCAAATTCACTTACAAGACAAATCTGGATAGTTGAAAATCTGGAATAGTTATTTGAGTTACGGAATCCTAAGTTGAAAAAACACTTCTAAAATTATCAGCAAAAAATAAACATGATTTTTAATTCGGAACATTGTTCGAATTGCATCATTTTAAGCTACTTTCTCCATTATTTATTACTTAAAATTGGGATATGAGCAAATAATTATTTTAAAATTTGTTGTCTAAAAATATTTAATAAATGACTTGAAAGAAGATTGAAGAAATAAATAAGAGGATTGAAGGACTAATAAATGGATCAGATAAAATAGGTATAGTAAATATTATGATCTAAAATGAAAAAAAGATGCTGAAAATCGGAATAATTAGGTGGGTTTTATCTGAGACCAAGATACGATAGTATACAATGATATTTTTATATTAGAAGAATGGTACATGTAAGATTTGGAAAATATATTTAATTCCTTCTACAAAGCCAAACAAAAATAAACTAGATAATTTAGCTATATTTTATATGCTTTTTGATTATTTTTAGATATATTTTGATTCTCTTATATTACATTTTGCATTACTATATTTTAATGATACTTTTAAAATTCTTTTTCATAAAGACAACATGTATTTACCATAGAATGTAAGGGATTTTTACACAAGACATTGATTAAATAGCAGAACAAATTATGTAAAAAAATCATATTTTAAAAGCAATTACATTGTTACAAATCCTTCCTTTTTAAAACAATAAACAAAATATTATTGTTTTTTCAGTCGTTTATAGGTGTAATTGATCTTATCGATCCACGGGACTTTCATACTTTAAAATACGAGCATTTGCAATTTTTGAGGCACTAATTGTTTTATTTGAATCTAAAAAGTATATTTAAATTAATAATTATATTCACAATTTATAATAAAGTCATCTAATAATTTAATTTTGATTTTTATTCCCTCCAATACAAAGATGGAATTTTTTAAATAAATCTGAAGCTTATGAATTTTTTAATAGACATAAATACATCTTTAAACGAAGTAAATTCAACTCTAAGCCTGATACTACTAAGGAAGTGATGATAAAATAAAGCTAACATTTCCAATTGAAGTAAATCTCCAAAGAAGAATCTCCGTGTTTCAAGTTAATCATAACTAAAACTTGGGAATTATTTTGCTATGCATAATTAATTATTTTTTTAATTTTTCGCTTATTATTAATTCATTAATTCAATATAATAATTTAGGATCAGTCCAAATTAAATTCTACTTATTGTACTTTTTCTGAAATATGTATTTGAAATGAATAGAAATTTTCATGTTTCTTTCTTAAATGAATTTTTTCTTGAAATGAATAGAAATTTTCTTGTTTCTTTCCTAAAAAATGCGATCAGCATTTTATTAATATTATTCAGTTTCTAAACAATTTCTTGCTATAGTATAATTTAAAATTTTTATCAGACAAATCAGATCTTCAAGAAGTTTATAGGGGTTTTTCAATTATGTTAGTTACTTTCCATTTTTCTCTACATCACAAGCACAATATTTTAACAATATTATGAAGAAAATGTAGTGTAAACTTATTTTAATTTCAGATATCATTTTTATAATATACAGATTTGCAATTTGGAGGTTTTTAATAAACAGCAAATTTGAGGTTTTTTATGCATACAGTCATTGATATACAAAAATGGTATTATTAAAAAAATTAACTTTTCTGGAATACACAAATTTGCTGTTGACTAAAGAGAATATGTTGAAATATTTTATTACCCTTTAATAATTTCCTTTCGGAAAAAAGTGAAATTTCGTAATTGTATGGAAAGGTTATGGTTATATATAGATTTCCTCTGAGTATTATTTAATTTTTGACATTTTGATGTTTCAAGCGATTTCTTATTTTTCGCGTTTATATTCTTTTATTAATTTTTTAAGTGGACGATTCATCTATGTGTCGTTCTTCGACGTTATGTTTTGTCAGAGAAATTAAAATCGTATTTATGTCCCAAACTCTTAATAGAACAAAGCCTAAGTAAAAGTGGGAATTTCTTTTTAAAAATGTATTATTGCAGTTTTTAAATTTTAAATAAATGGATGCAATTTTATTTTAAACCGAAATGACATGCTGGGAATCATTATAATAGTTTATGAAAATTTTATGCCAAATTTTTTATGGGTAATCTTTAAAAAAATGAATTTTTTCTCATTGATGTAATTAAAAGGTTGTTTTATTAGGATTTAAAAATGCTTCAGCTAAGTCGTGATTGTAATTAATCGTGAAGCTAGAAAGCTAATAAAGAATATTTAAAATAATTTATATTAAATGGAAAGATATTGTAGTTGTGATTTCAAATAGGTTAAAAAGTTTATATTTCGATTATTTAATTGCGGCAAAGCGTGCATTTACTTCAAAGGTTGCAAATAATAATTAGTTAACATATACTTTATCTTATAAATAATTTTTCAATCTAAATCATTAAAATATAATTTCATAAAATGTTTTTGATTCTTCCGATTTTTTTTTTCAAAATTCTAATATATATGAAATTTTGAATGCGTTTTTAGAAAGAATCGAAAGCCTTTTACGAAATCACATTTTAATGACTTCAATTGAATTTTATGAAATTTCAGAAAATCTTAAATAAAATAATATATATTTTAAAATTTCACCTTTTCATTTAATCTTTGAAAATATGTAAATTCTTTTAATTACTTTTTCTATTATTATGCTTTCTATAAAAAAAAATTCTATATTATCATGAAAACAATATCAATAAGTCTAAAAATGTGTTTAAAATTTCTTACAAATCGTTAAAATTTGCCTGTAAATGTGTAGCTTTAACATTCTCGATACAGATTATTCAATCACTCTACACAATTTAGCAAATAGTTTGTATTATATCGTGGTACATAATTATTTTTATTTCAATGGTGCTTTGATTTCCTCGCAAATATTTCAAATACAAATATAAGGTTTATAGAGAGTGAAGAAAATATCTCTTAATATTGAACTTTAAGGGAATTGCTCTGAAATATTAATGCCTTTTATTTTCCAAAGGAATATTGAAATAATCATTAATTAACAAAACTGATTTTCTTTCAAAATACATCGTTTGATCCCGTTTCTATTTTTGAGGAATTCCGGATTCCCACACCCGCTCTGCATTCCGTGGGAGCACCGTTACGAGTGTTTACTACCGCGAAGTGTTACCAGGAAACCACACATACAAAAGAAGACAGGAAGTGCTTACTTCCGGGACGGAAAAAGCAGGAAGGACAAGTGTTTTTTCTTTTCATCCCGACCCTCTCCTTAAGCCTAACAGGTGGAAACACCTCCAAGGCGTCTGCTTTCTCACGCGGCCTCGACCTTCGAGAGGAGCGGCATACTTCCTCACAAGGTGCCGCCTTCTCAAATACCGTGTCAGGGTTAGCATCCGCGCTGACAGAAATGAAGAATAGTGTGTCATCTTTGCACGCTTTTTTTATGTATAAATTCTATATGGACTGAACTTATCACTGAAAAATTATATATATTTCATTATAATAATATTACTAAAAAAAGAAATACTTGATGTAAATTTATGTGACATATTACAGCATCTAGAAAATGAAAGAAAACTAAATTCTTGGATTTAATAAGAAAAAGTTTAGATTTTGATAATCTTATTTGAATTTTTTTTGGTGGTGGGGGGCTATAAATGGGTCAGATAATTCTAGTACAGTATATCCTATTAAATGGATCCTCGACTTCACCTGCTTTTATCTGTCCTATTTATGTAAAAAAAATAGCATGCATACTTTTAGGTCGTACAGTTTTTCAGTTTTTAACTTAAGTCTAAGAGTCACAACACTAATTAAATACCTTATTACTTATTAATCTAAAATTTTCGCATAAATATTATTTTTAATCTCACTGTTTGGTGCAAACATATTTATTAAGACTGCATGTAAAATGCTCCAAGAAAATACTTTAGTTCTGATATTAGCAAAAGCATACGAATTAAAAATAATGATAAAACAGTGAAAAGTTTAATAATATATTATGGAATTATTATGAATTGTATATAAATTATTTTTAAAAAAATTGTCTAAAATTAGAGAAATAATTTTATAAAAAATGGAAATATCTAACTTTTTTAAAATTTAAGATGGTGAAAAAATAGTCCTTGTGATATGATATATTACAAGATTATGCCAAAAAATGCTGCAAATTAATCTTTAAAATTGCAGTTTACTCTCCTTTAAGGTAGCTGGAAATTTTTAGGTGGTCTGTAAAGAACATATGAGCCAAACTTAACTCGCATTCGTCAAGGATGTGGAAATGTATGATGCTCAAAGGAACAAACATTGTTTTCAGTTTCACATATATAAAACGTAATCATATACTTTTGAATGATAAGAAATTATTGGTATCATAAAGGCAATAAGTGCATCTTTGATTTGATAAGAAAAAATAACATTCCTGCCTTATTATAATATAGTGCATGTGCATAATTATAACAAAAACTGCCAATAACTATTACTGCTCTCAGCAGACCCCCTATGCCAGTCATTATATTTGAAAGTGATAAACCAAAATAATTATAACAATGTGTATTTTTATCTTAATTTTAATTTATTAAAGCTCTTTCCCTGTATTGAGGAACAAATAATATTTGCCGTTTTCAATTTGATTTAAAGAGTCACCAAATGTATTTGCTTTACTTATATATCTATATTTACTTACGAAATTATATAAAACAATTATTCATTACTGCTGCTTCTGTTTAAAGTAATTAGTATCCTAAACTACTCAGTTTTCAAATCAGAAATACCAAGAAAATGTAAAAGCATAGATATATGTCTTCTTATCAAGGAAGCAATAAGCAATTTTTTAACTGCAGATATTGATATTTCTGTTGTTATTTATGCTTATTTTTCAATGATTTTCGGCATTATAAAATGAATAAAACTTTTGATTCATTGTATCATTAAATAAAAATGAAACAGCAAAATATTTCTTTGACAGATTAACATTTTTTAAAAAAATAATTCTAAAATTCTACTTGCACATGATTAAAAAATTGTTCAATCTGAAGAAGTCCTTATTTAAAGGTAATTAAATGCAATTAAATCAAGGTTAAAAACCAATAAAAAAAGTTAAGTGTGCTAAAAAGCAGTTTTCATGTCACTCTAAATAAGATATGTTTGAATAGTACATATTTACAAATTTAAATAATCATGCCATATTCTATAGCTAAAAGTTCTGAAGTACTTTTATAGTTTTTATATATTAATTTCTTTTTCACTTTAGAAAACACGTTCTATCAACAATTTAATTCATGAAAGATGTTACGTTGTTTAAAAATTTAAAAGAGGGAATAGCGTTTAACAATAAAGGAGAAAATAGCAGTTAACATTAAAATTAAAATCTATTTATCAAACGCATCATTTTATTTTCTTATAATTTAAACAAGTAATTGATGAGCAGGATCTAGCGTCAATTAATGTCGAATAATTGGATAAATTATAAAAATATTGCAACTTTCAATTTGCATTTTTCCATTTTTTTTCCATTTTTTATCATTTTCAATGCCATTTTAAATTCTGTATATTTTTTAAAACGTACTTATGTATGAGGAAATAGTTTTAATATATTAAATTCTGTATATTTTTTTAAAAAAATACTTATATATGAGTATATCTTAAAAATATTGCTTTATTATATTTTTGGAAAATGTAATGAATTAGAAAATATTTTAAAAATACAAAAATAGAACATTTTTACTACTTTTTATTTAATCAAAAATACATTAAATTCTTTCATTCTATTTATCTCCCCTCTCCCGAAAACATATCTGTTGCATTCCAAGATGGATGAAAAATTCCAGCAATTTATCTTTGCGATATCAACAAAAACAAGAGAAAAAATATGAATTCCATCTATCCCATTTTACTGGTATGATAGCTTATTATCTGATATATATCGAACTACCTGGAGGTAAAATTTAGACTACAATGTATATCGTCAGCGGATCCTTCTCTACGCAGAAAAACTGAAATAAGCGCGAGGTCGGGTTTACCTCTATAGTCGCCGTATTACTTTGTATATGAACCAACCAGGAGAGCGAAAGACGAGGAAGAAACGGATATCTCCTATTTCCTTGTAAGCATGATTAAATTTTTCCCCGCTAAGCATTAATAAGAACGCATGTTTTTCAATCCACCGAGCACCTGTTATGCGTTATCTATAGCTCCAGGCGGATTTACCCAATTTCGGAGACGATATCAATAAGCTATTACAATGCGCAGAAATATCATTCTTCAATATTATTGCATATGACCTAAAGGTTGGATTTGCGTTTCTTATTATACGTATTTGTTTTCAAAGAAAATTGTAGGTATGGGAAATAATTTTTCAGTTTTTTTTTTTTTTTTTTGAAACATGGTTGTGAAGGCCACAGTGGAAAACCTTTATAAAAAATATTCATTCAATTTGTCATATTTATATATGGTTTTCCACTAAGCCTATGCAGCGTCTGTATTCAGCGGTTCGGAATGCTACAGAGAAGAATTTTATTAAAAGCATGTTTTATTTGCTTGAGCAGCAGAAATCCAATTTATTATGCATTTAAATTCATTTTCGTAGGATGCGTTTGTGCATAGAAATGTGGATTTTCATTTCTTCAGAAAGCAAGGACCCACTGCGAGTTGGCTGATTTGGTGGATTTTGCGAAGATACTCCAATGTAGATTAGAATGAGATAAAATAAATAAATAAAATAAAATAAAACATAACCAAACGGAATTTCTGATTAAAAGGAAACATCCATTCAAAGATGCATTATTATTAACATTTTGAATAAATATTATCAATTTTTCAAATACCGAGCTAAATTCAAATAATTTATTTAAAGTGTTCCTAACTATCCAAAGGAATATTTCTTAAACTATTATTGCTTTCTATTTTTACTAAAAAAAATCAGACCTACTTTGTTTTCAAATTTTGTAATCTTGGAATCTTAGTCTTTTTTTTAAAAGCTATTTTAAAAAAAGCTATACATTTTTGTTGTAATGGAATTTATAGATTGACAAGATTCTACGAATTCTATAAGTGTATTAGATGCTATTTGAGGACTGTAAAATATTGAAAATCTGCAGAAATCATTTTGAGAATTTTTTTTTCATTTAATGCAGGTACATGTTAGGAAATTTATATTGAATTATTGTAATAAAAGGCATGCTTTTGAGATCTATTTTCACATTCAAAAAAACTTCAGAGTAAGAATTTTTAAATTACATTTTCTTCGTAAAAATTTAACATATAATTTTGTAATTTTTGCTTATCTTGCCAATATATCTCCTATATTTGTCTTGGCATTAAAAGGCATTAAAGAAAAATTTTATTCCGATATGTGTGCGTGCTAAAAAACTATCAAGTATTCCAGTTGTATACCTGTCCAGCAAACTCACTGTTATTCTTTAAAAAATTTATTTCGCACATATTTGTTAGAAAATGTGCCACCTTCCCTTTTGAATTTTTAAATTATTTTTTTTATTACTTATATATACAAAATCTGAACTGGAATTACATTTTTATGGTTGTTATAAAGTTTACAGAGTTTTTATTTTTACATCTTATGCATTTTTTCTGAATATAAGGGAAAATATTTCAAGCTTATAGACACAATAATTAGATATCCTGGATAGATTTAAAGAACCTGTTTAAAAGTAACCATTTTCAATACGCATCTTTATTATTTTTAAATAGAAGACACGTGAAATGTAAATACGAATATATTATTTTTGCTTTAATTTTTTATTCATTAAAGATGTAATTCTTGAAAATACAATGAGAAATTTCTCATTTACATCTTAAAAACAATAAGATCTGCTAATAATTTTACAATAATTTTAATACCTATTGTATTTGGAAGAAAAAGAAATGAAATACATTAAGGGATTTCAAAATTAAATATTTTGCTGAAAGTTAAATATTTTAAATATCAAATTGGAATGCCAAATTTTGAATTTTAAATAAAATGACGTTTAATTCTAGGAAAGAATGCATGAAGTGGTTCTTCTCCTTATCAGCCCACTTATTATTTATTCAAATATAAACACATTTATGCAAATTAAAAAACAGTGAAACAGCTAGCATTTCTTATTATCGTAAAATCAAGAAAGGTTCGTAAAATCCTACTGGTAATTTTTTTTATCTTACACATAAGCATGATCTTTAATTCTATCATCAATAACTGCAAAAAGACGCATTAAGCAATGATAACTGATAGTTCATAAAAGTGTATTTATTGCAATATATGATTAGTAAGTCTACCCCCAAGAAAGCTCTAAAGTATTTCCCCCATTCAGCATCTGTTCAACGTTTAAAAAGTAAAAATTGAGTTGTATTTTATATCTTTTAAACGGATCCACTCATATTCAAAAATACGTGTTTTGAACTACACCAATATCTGTCTGCATAAATTTCTGCAGCTGTTAAAAATGACTACAGCTTATTCTGGTGTTCAGCGCTACCCTTTCACTGGAGCAGTCATCGCATATTTGTGGGCAACACATATTCGAATTCTTGGCTACAAAGTGCTCTGTCATATGTTCCTACTTTATGCAGAGTTAGAGCGCAACTTGAACTCGGTCCTCTTCTTTCAAAAAAGGAAACCAAAATAAGAGACATTTTGACAGCAACATTGAAAAACGCCTTTATTCTCTCTCTGTACGGAGCAGTTATTCTGAAAGAAATTTTATATCTACTCCATACTTTGCATATTTGCGCACGATGACGGACAATGATGTTGAAGATGAGCACTGTTTTATCCCTTTTTAAGAAATCGGTAGCTATGGATTATTACAGCAATTAATTTCATACAGTAGTGAAATTTCATATATTTCTTTACTTACTGCTAGCTACATATAGGTAAAGGTATGTGACATCGTTTAGAGGTAAAAAACATTCTAAAATAGAGATATTTTTGAATTTTTGAATTAAAAAATACCTATGAAACTTAAATATATCAGTTAAATGACAAAAGTTACTTAAAAATTCGAGGAAAAGCCTATTTTTGGCTGAAAGCATGTATAAAGCAAAAATGTTTTATTTCAGAGGTTTATTAACTGATTTCATTAAAACTGTGGATATAGTTAAGGAAATAATATTTTACCTAGTTCCTGAATTAAAAAGTAATTCGTATTTGTATCCTTTCTTTAAACACTAGGGTTCGATTGATAAATAATATTAAATTTTTTTGTGTGTGTGTGAAACATTAAAAGAAATCTATAAAATATTTCTGAATGAATAGATTATTTTTTCTTTAGTTCAGGAACTGCAGAGCATATTGCGAAATTAAGAAACCAAATCTGAATCAAAAATATGCATTTTATATTAATTTATAATGTTTTTCGTTTGAAAATTCTATTAAAGATTAGAATTTGAAAAAAAAATCGCATTTAAAGATGTAAAATACCATGAAAACGTATGCAAAGGCAAACATAAAAATACCGCAACTTCCCGGAAAAATAGACTTTGAAGGAAAATTCAAACGGTTTTTATGAAGAAAATTATCCAAATGTTAAGAATATTAAACAAAAAATTAAGATTTTTGCAAAAGATCTACTTTTTAATGTAGTCACCTACCTTCAGGAGTATTTGAATATTAATAATGAATAAATTTTACAAGGAATTGCTGCTTTAAAAATCTTCCTGCGACTAAAGACTCCATTATTAAAAAACAACTAAAACATTCATTTATTCTTACAATAACACAGCCAATGAATTCCGAGTTTATTCGAAATAGTGCCATTTGTCAAAGAATTATGAAAGTACTTTGAAGCAACAAGGTTTTCGTTGTTTATACTTTATAGTAAATAAAAACCGTGCTTTAAAAATGCTCTGCTGTAAAGAAGAACTAATTTTTATCCGGCAAAAAATAATAATTATATAATTAGCTTTTCACATTTTTGTCCAAGATAAGTTGCAAAAATTAAATGAAATACATGATGACAAATTTTAATATATTCAATTAAATAAGTTTAAAATGTCTAAGAATCTCCATTTTATACACAGCAATGGATTAAGGTTTTAGTAACCATGAATTAAAATATTAATAATATTTTACGATTTTAATAAGATAATCATCTGCAAGAAATGTTACATTTAACATCATATAAATATTCTGAACATATTTTTTTTTTCTAAAAAATAAAATTTAGGAAAAAAAAGCTGAAAACGTGAAAAAAAATGTATCATGTTTCTTTCACTTATTTCAATACATCAATATATAAAAAGGAAAATTAATAATTTTAGAGCTACTTTTCATAAACACACTGGATTTATTTTTATTTAAAATATTATCGGAGTTTGAAATTTGGAGCAATGTTCCGATTGTATGTCAAACAGTTGTAAAAGATTTATTCATTCATTCATTTGGTTCTATATCTGAAACAATTTTTTCTTCTAAAAGTAATGCTTTTAAAATATAAATTTGCTGTTATTAACTATACAAGTTTCTTCTTTTCACGTTAAAAATAAATATACGTAACGCATTTATTTTATGTAAAAAATGAAATTTCACATCCTATTTTTTACAATACGAAATATTTATAAGAATGGTATTATAAACGAAGACTTCTGAATTGCTAGGGGGGTATACATTCTTAAGTAAATACAAATATATTAAAAATGATATTCAGATTAATTTATAGCAATATGGGTCGTTTAGTTTATAAATATATTTTACGTAATACTAGTAAATTTTTAAATAATTATTTCCCTTACCCAGATAGTAAGTATTCTTACAATTTGTTTCTTATAATGACCTACTAAATGACCTACTACTACTACTACTTTCTCAATTTCAATGCACTAAAATTGATATACAAGTAAAATTTCACAAGTATTATATTAAATCAAATTATTAATAAATACTAAACTTACAAAATGTTGCAAAATCTGAAATACTTGATTTAAATTAGGATGAGGTACATTTATCCTCTATATATATATATATTACTTGATTATTTTGCTTACTGTCTTGACTGAATATTAAGCTAAAATAAAGACTTTTTTCATTATTAAGTAACATACATCTGATACAAAAAAAAGTCCAGTTTTTAATTAATGTACAATTATAAATATAAGTAAAGTGACATAAAAAGTTAAATAAGAACCAGAATTATCTTTGTCCAACTGATTAAACTTTTTATGGTATACAAAAATTTTGCACGAAATATTTCAACATCAAAGTATATAAACTATACAAAAATCTTTTGTGTTGTATATTAGCAATGACTGTTATTTGGCCAGATATCTTTGAATAATTTTGTATTAATGATTCTGAAAAATTATTTGTTTTCATCATACGAACTATAAAGGAATACGATAATAAAAAAATGTTAAAATACTTCAATTTTTAATTAATTGGGAATAACTTATTTCGAATGTAAATAAAACGTATATAAGTCATATTAATATGGTTTCATTTCATTTTTTGTTTAAAAAACACGAAATGTTTAATGTGGTATAAAAATAATTAAAATCTCAAAATGTATTATTCAGATACCTAGTTAGGGAATATCCATCATGTTTTCATTCGCTTTTTATCATAATTTTGAAGCTATAATTTTACTTTTGAAGATAAAATATCGAAAATTAACATTATTACAGCATTAACGATTTTTGATGAATTTAATACCCAATATAGCAACTAAATAAATTTAAAATACTATCTGATTAAAAAAAGTATGGTAGATAGAATTTATAGATATCCAACTTTCAGAAAGTTTTAGCTGTTCCTGTTAGCTGTTAAGTGGAAAAATTTGTTTGTAACAAAAAGATTTCATTAAACCAATAGATATCAGATTTGAATTATAATTCAAAAAGGTACCTTAATTATACGAAATACTTTTTACATTAAGTATAGTTCATAATACCATCGCATTTACTCTTTAAAATAACATTTTCAAATAATCGATATCTGAAATTTTTGTTTTTATCTGTTATAAATGATTTTCAGTTTCTGAGAATATATCTTAATTTGATTAAATATAAATTATTGTATCTTAAAAAATTTCTGAAAAAGGATTTCAAAAAATAATTTTACTTATAGACTATTATTATATATGTAAATTACAGATATTTTTCAGATTGCCAGCACTTGCCAAATGTTGCCGTCAAAAATAAGCATTCTTATCATTGTATTTAAAAATATATTTTTTAATACAATTCCCTTTTTCTTTATATTTTTGTTTATATACTGAATATTACATTTATATACTGAAATCAGAATAAAACTGTCTTTAAAATGATAAATTTATATATATTTTAATTTATAAATAATGTTCTGTTTATTGAAAACTGATAAAATATGAAGGTTAAAAAAATATCCATTAT
>JAPMOR010020512.1:0-11629 GCA_026543865.1 Argiope aurantia
CAGCATGATTTTTCAATTCATAAATATTTTGTTTGTAGATTGAGGCAATCCCATTAATTTTCAAATCTATTCGTCATGCATCCTTATTAGTCCCGCCGCTCTAAGGAATTAATAACCATCAGGTTTTATGAAGAATAAAATATGTTGTATCGTAAATATAAAAAAAAATTAATTGTTGATGAGATGTGAATACCGTAAAATAATTGAAGGCAATGAATTTATCGGTGTTATTTAAAAGGATTTTCTGATAGAAATGTTTGGAGATAAAGGTAGATATTATTTTATAATAATAATACTCATGGGATTTTTACATAGAATTCAACCATATTTTAACAATTGCCTTCAACATTGAAATAATATTTAAATATTTTTATAACATTTCATTTAATTTTTTAACAAATTTCACTTGTCCGTATGCGAATTATATTGAGCGAAGAACTTACGTTTCAAATAAAGCGATTACTAGATTTCAGCGGCTTTTTCCGTTTCAGGTCACTTTGAACTCGTAAAAGTATTTAAAAATGAAGTATTTTTATCTGTCCGTACAGGAATACGTTAACCCAAAACGCAACGAGTTAGGAAGATTAATTTTATATGCAATCTTTTCTTCAAAATGATTAATTTGAAAACAATTGTGGATAAAATGCTTCAAAAAGAAGTCTGTCTATGAATCCGTGTGAATATGATGAATTAAAAAAAGTTAAATGGATTAAATTTTGCACAGGCTTAAATCATCAGATTTTTATATCTGTGCCAAATTTTTGCTATTTCAGCTGTATCAGAAAATAGACCCTTATAGCCTTAATTATTTTTATGTATTGAAACGTGATTTTCCGCAAATGCAACACACTAGAAACATGAAATTCATTTTGTAGTGTTAGCACCTAATCTGTTCGAACTTTTTCGAATTTTGGACTCCTTCAGGAAATAGACGAGGCTTAAAAGCTATACCGGATTGTTTTCTGTAGACAGAGAGGCGTATTTTGTCACTGTAGGAAAATATGTGGGCTTTAGAATCTTGAATTGGGTGAAAATTCTTCGTGTGTTGTATGGTACTTTTAAGTCTCTTTCAAATTGCTAATATTTGTAGACTAGCAATCTGTCCGTAAATTGTATTATGGGTTGTATTGAAATAAATGGAAAAAAATATTTCTGCAAAGAGTAAAAATGACAAAAGGATGGATATTCTTTTATGTAACGGCTGATGCATTCTGTATGAAAAATTGCAAGTGAATCCAGTTTTATACACTATCGTACTATGAGTTTTTGAGCTACTGATTTACATTAATACAGTTGCAAAAGAGGGAACTACTTTATAATTAGAGGGTTGATTGTTTTAATGATATTTTTTAATTATCTTTCACCTAATCAGATATTTTACGAATGAGTGCTCAGTATTAACCTATAACATAAATAATAGGTGTAAGTTAATTTCCCCGTTTTAATATTACTTAACGTATTGAAAGGTAAGAAATGGTCTTGATTTCCTCAGACTTTTTTTTTAAAATGTCATTTACTTTTAAGCGATAACTGCTGGTAAAAGATACAAATTTATTCAATACTAGCCGCCTTTGGCAACCAACCGGTTCGCCAACCTTAATGTTCGTTAAAATTTTAATAATTAAATATTTTATGCAATTCCTACTTTAATAGATTTTTCATCAAAATATTTTAAAACTTCAAATTGATAGTCATATAATTCACTCATAAAATTATAAAGGCCTTCAGTCATAACGTAATATGCATCTCCAATTTTCTGTTAGCTCCTGTAGAATTTATACTTTAAATTAAAGTGGAAAGGATTAATCTGCAATTAGTATAATATTTTTTACTGAAACAAAGTATTTTTTTGTAATATGATTACTGAAAACAGAGGCACTGTGCGTTTAAACTTTATGGGCACTAAAGAATATCTTTCTTAATTTATGTAATATTTCAAGAATTTGTCAACAAAATTTTCTCAGATTCTTCATGACCAGATCGATTCATTAACAATATTTGATTTTAAATGCATCAAACACTAAGAAAATAAACAGAATCGTTTAAAATAATCGGTTGAAAACCGGTTAAAATAACTAATTAAAAAACGGTGTACTTAAAACTATAAGTATATACAAAAAATGCGTAACTAACATAAATACAATTTAATTACAAAAGCGTACAACTAACCTAAAAATAATTTAAATCAAGTCAGAATCCGATGAAAATAGTTCACAGCAATCAGAACACAATGCGCATGCGTGAATTTTCACCGCCAGTTACGGTAACGCCAAATGCGTGAATTTTTCTACGCCAGTAGGGGTAACGCTATGCAGATTAGAAATTTTTAAATACACAAAAAATAAATGTAAAAATGAAAGGCGGGCCGTGGGGGAGGCGGAAGGCCCGTCGGGCTATTTTACTAACATGGATATGAATTTGATGTAGTTTTTTATTATTCCCATAGTTTTAGTATTATTCCCGTGCTTTTATATTTATTATAAATTGTTTAAATTGTATTTCTGTTGTAGGGGAATTGACTACAGGTGGTATTGTTATTTTATATTATTAGTTTTTATGTTTTTATTTCCACCCTCCCCCTAACCTCATCTCATTACGTTTTCATCTCACTATCGGAACCCCAGATTAAGAATATTTATTATCTGTTTTTATCTTCTATTTCTTTTTTTGCAGGTATAGCTGGAGACTGGACCGACTGGGAGCCGGGGCCCCAGTCGGTGCAGTCCTTTTGTAATTTATTAATTTAATTTAAAATAACCCAACCCTCCCCCCCCCCCGGCTGGCAGTGGTAGCCAAGCCGGAGGATTATTTTTTAAAGTTTTTTGCTGTTCTGTGTTCCGATGGACTTAGAAAAATGTTGTCAAATTTGAGACGAGGTGAAATCAGGGAGTGGGGTGAACACAACCTCCCCCAGCTTGGCCACACAACAAAAGAAGACGGCACATCACAATGGAAAACAAGAGTACATAAACCACACCAAAATATATAGATACTTTAAAATTAAAGTGACAACATAAGATAAAATATATATATTAAATATTTGAACACTTAAAATATACAACTTAAAAAATTTATTTTAAGAACAAAGGACCACAATAGCATATATTACAACTCCAATTCAACTAGGAGGTGCATCTATTAAAACTTTTATCCAGAGTTAACTCCTAAAATTATTCACATATTCTTGTCTTTCCCAATACAAGGAACCAAACATTAAACATTAAAACATTAATTAAGTTAAAATTGAAAGACATAAAAGTTTAAAATGCTTTAAAAGTTCAAAATGTTTTAAAACCTTAGATTTAAAATTGTTTATAATTACATAAAACTCCATTCCGGATGAAAAGCGTGAATTATTGGCAATGTCAAGGGACTTTAGAAATGTGGGGTAAAAATGTGTATATGAATATAAACCAGAGGGTCCTCGTGAATAGCAGGAGCGTGTAGTTAGTTCTTATTGAAGTAGTTATTGTTGCAGTACCGACAAATGAACTTATCTATTTTCAAGGGAATATTTAGTGGAGAGCAATGAAAGATAATAAAATTGAGGACCTATAATTTTGATACTATAGGCTAGTCATAATATAAAAAGATTACTAAAAACCTTCAAAATATATATAAATATAGGAGTCTATATATAAAATAGGATCTGAAAGAAGCCCAGGGGCAGTGTAAGTAAAAATTTTAAAGTATAAAATATGAAAAGGTGAATTAAATGTGTAATGATATATGGTGAGCGATAAAACCGATAATATGAAAGTACATTAACTTAAAAGGATATTGATGGTGCCTTGGGGAAGAGGTGTGACTGATTAAGTAGTTAAAATCTTATCATGGTAAAAGGAATAAAATATATATACACATACGCATGCATACATATATATATATATTCATACATATATATGCACAAGTCTTTATATAAAAATAGAATCAGCATAAGTATCCTTGTATGTAATTACATTAATTAAAAGCTCCAAAGAATTCGGAGTAGTCTATTAAACCCCTGACTATCCGCTAATGTCCCAGGTAGGTCAGTCATAAAAGTGATCAAGAGACCAATATACAGGGTGTTTCAGTGAACCGTTTCAGAACTAAGAAGGGTAGGGTACATCCTGACAACACGAAATAATATAGCAATGTGGGGTCGGAAATGCTTTCCTGAAGCGGTGTTGCACACGGAAGAGCCATAAGGAAAAGAGACCGTAAAAGTGAAATTGTTTTAATAATACATGAAAAGAAGCAAAAGGTACAAGGATTAAAGTAAGTGTTCGAAATTCTTCCACGGGCTACAATGCACGCCTCACATCTCCGACGCATGGACATCCGAACATTCTGGAATACTCCAGGCATATCTCGAATCTCTCCGGCAGCTACTGCGATTCTTGCAACGTGCTCCTCAGCAATGTCAACAAAGGTGTCATAAACTAGCGATTTCATAAGACCCCAGAAATAAAAATCAGTTCTGCAAATTTGTCTGATATAAAAAAGGGTATTTGTCAAAGTATTAAAAATAAATTATTAAGGATGATAAAAGTTAAAATATTTAAAAGCATACAGTCACACTCTCAGTCTAACTCCCTTGAGAGGGTCAGTGAATCTCAAATATTCCTACTAATTTTGAATTCTTCAAAGAGTTTTGCGACAGCCAGCCTATTCCTAGAAATATTTTTATACCAACCCCTCCTGTGCTCCGGAGTCGGTTCGGTTATGTGATAAGCTGAGGTGAACCGGCAATGAAATATATAGTGGTCTGGGTCACCAAGGTGACCACAGGAACACAAAGGAGAGCTCAAATATTTGAATCTATGGTGATAGGCCGGGAAAGGACCATGGCCACTAATAAAATAAATTAAAAATATATTACTTATTAAAATTTTTTCATCCACCACGTCCAGAAATTCTCTTACCCTGACCCCTGATGGAGACTCTTATTTATTCCAGTAGAGTCTCCAGTCACTTAGTATTAAATTTTTTAATTTCTTTTTCAGGTATGAGTAAGGGGCAAAGATGATTTGGGGAATCCCATTGGTTGTGGTATCTTTCGCTTGTTGATCGGCCAACTCATTACCTATGTTTCCCTCATGGGACTTAACCCACGAGAGGCCGATCAACCGCTTTGCCGCTAGTACATTATTTTTAATTCTGTTTCCTAATTTTGATCTGGCATTGCGTCTCCTTAAGGCGGAAATAGATGAAATGCTGTCGGAGAAGATGTTTACTTTGATATTGTGTCTTACAGCCCACTTGGCCGCGAAGTCGAAAGCGGCCAGTTCCGCCTGAAAGACTGAATTGTATTTCTATAGTTAAAATTTGTTATTTTCTATATTAATATTATTTTTAAAGATACACACCACGAATCCTGTTTCATCAGGAATTTAAAGTGTGAAGTTTGCGCACATGCGCTAAATCTATTGCTATTATTAGCATTGTGCTTTTAAAACCAGATTTACACCATACTTAAATCTTATTGCCGAGTCGTAATGAGAATCTTAGACCCTTCAGACTCACTCGTGGAGCGAGGATCCGTGGCTAGATCCGCAGGAATTGTCATTGTATTTTGCTGGTTTTCTATTCGAATCTCGAGAGCGACAAATAATTTATAATTTTTTCTTTTTTTTAAATAAATTTCATCTATATTTCTCCATTATTCATAGAGTTATGAATTATTCCAAATCATATATTTCAAAAATATATTTTATTTCAAAATATTTATATAATTAATCGGAATTTTAAGAGTCAAGTCGCGCACATGCACAGAATCTATTCTTATTTTTTTCATTATGCTTTTAAAACCAGATTTACACAGTACTTTAAATTTATTGAAGAGTCGTAATGAGAATCTTAAACCCTTCAGACGCTCCCGAGGCGCGATCCTCAGTGGCTAGATCGGCAGGGTGTGTCATTGTATTTTCCTGGTCTTCTGTTCAATTCTGAAGAGCTACAAATATTTTTTTTCCTTTTTTAAATAAATTTTATCTTTATTTATTCATTACTCATAGAGTTACTATGAATTATTCCAAATCATATATTTCAAAAATATATTTTAATTTCAAAATATTTCTATATTTAGTTGGAATTTTAAGAGTGTAGTTTGCGCACATGCATAGAATCTATTCCTATTCTTAGCATCATGCTTTTGAAACCAGATTTCCACCGTACTTAAAACTTATTGCCAAGTCGTAATGAGAATCTTAGACCCTTCAGACTCTGTCGAGGTAGGAGGCTCGGTGGCTAGATCGGCAGAATGTGTCATTGTATTTTGCTGGTCTTCTGTTCTATCCAGGGAACGACAAATACTTTTATAATTTTTTTTAAATCATCCATATTTCTCAATTACTCATAGAGTTATTATGAATTATTCCGAATCGTATATTTGCAATCTATATTTTAATTTCAAAATATTTCTATATTTAATCGGAATTTTCAGAGTCAAGTTCGCGCACATGCGCATAATCTATTCCTATTCTTAGCACTGTGCTTTTAAAACCAGATTTACACCGTACTTAAAACTTATTGCCGGGTCGTAATGAGAATCTTAGACCTGTGGTGGTGTTATGTAGAGTGTTGTTTAAAGCACTTCATCGCTTTTAGAAAAATAAACTCTTTATTTCACTAACAACTATCATAACATCACCGCTTTGAGCACGTATACATAGAACGGGGATTCCCCGGACGAAGTATTAACATAGATTGTATTAGGGAAAGTAGATAGGTAGCGCGTTAGAATAACATGAATGCAAGATGGCGCTAAGATCACTACATGAGTATCCCCCTAGTGAACAAGGAGAACGATAATGTGAGAATACAAGATAAATATACGCGCATAAGAATAAAACATCACGTAATACAATAAGTATAATATAGGATAATGGTTTCAAATGGTAAATAGAAATTGATGTAAATAGATGCAATAATATATGAAATACATAAAATTACAGTTACAATATATATATACACGACAATTTATATCTCAGCAATTAATCTCGCTGGAAAATGGACATGACGTCCACTACGAGTGGTAGTGGGTTTTGTCGGTAATTGTTCATTTTTAGAAGAAAGTTCACCTTGAGTTTTATGAATAGATGCAGGTATAGAAGGTAACAAGTCATTAGATCCTGTCAATACATATGCAGGTTTGACACTGTCTATGGAAACTGTGACATTTTTATTATTAATTTTTAATGCAAAAGTTTTATCTTTCCTGCTGATTACAGGGTGTGGACCAGTATAAGGAGGTGAAAGAGGAGGTTTAACACTGTCCACTCTCAAAAATACATGAGAGCAAGTATTTAAGGATGGATGAATATAAATAGGCTTAACTGAGTGTCTAGACGTAGAGATAGGATTTATAGATTGTATCAGTGTTTTGAATTTTGATACATAAGTATCTGTTGGTATTGATAGATCTACTTTTGAGGTTAAAATGTTAGAAGGCAATCTGAGGGTTGTACCAAGGACTAATTCAGCACATGTGGCATTTATGTCCGGTTTAATTGCAGATCGAATTCCGAGTAAAACTATGGGAATAGTTTCAGTCCAGTTTGGTTGACAATGGGCTATAATAGAACTCTTAAGATCCCTGTGGAAACGCTCTACAAGTCCATTGGATTGGGGATGGTAGGACGTTGTACGGATTCGATTTGTACCCAAAATATTATTCAAATGTCTAAATAGATCTGAATCAAAATTTTTACCTTGATCTGTAGTTATAGTTACTGGACAACCGAAACGAGATATCCAATTATGAATTAGGGCTTTACATGTTGTTTCAGCAGTCATATCTGAAGTAGGAATAGCTTCCGGCCATCTGGTAAATCGATCAACTATTGTCATACAATATTTATAACCATCAGATGGTGGGAGTGGTCCTATGAAATCGATATTTATATGGGCAAATCGAGCATCTGGCAAAGCGAAAGTGCCTATAGGAGATTTTGTATGTCTTTGAATTTTAGAACGTTGGCAATTATGACAAGATTGAACAGAATTTTTAATAAATGAATTCATGTCTGGCCAAAAATAACGTTTAGTAATCAGCTTCCTTGTTGCTCGAATGCCAGGATGAGAAAGATTGTGAATATTTTCAAAAACTATTGAACGAAAAGAATTTGGAATGTACGGACGAGGTGAATTAGTAGATAAGTCACAATACAAGGTTACATCCTCTAAGGGAAAATATTGCTTTTCTATTTTACAATGTGAAGACTTCAGATATTCTTTCAGTTCAGAATCATTTAACTGTGCAAGTGAGATGTCATGAAAATTTAAATTCTTTTTTGAAATTGAATCGATTTCAATGCGAGACAATGCATCTGCAACAATGTTCTCTGTATCCTTGACATAACGAATATCAGTAGAAAATTGGGATATGAAGTCTAAATGTCTAAGTTGACGAGGTGAGCATTTATCCGGCTTTTGCTTAAAGGCTTTAGTAAGGGGTCTCTGATCAGTATAGATTGAAAATTCCTTACCTTCAAGCATGTGTCGAAATTTTTTTATGGAAGCATAAATAGCAAGAAGTTCTCTGTCGTATGTTGACCAATTAGTTTGACTTTTAGAAAGTTTTATTGAGAAAAATGCAATGGGTTCCCAAATTCCATTTGAAAGTTGATTTAAAGAGCTTCCAATAGCAAATAATGATGCATCAGTCCACAGACTTAAATGAGCTCCAGGAATCGTATGTTTGAGTAGGGTAGCTTCGGCAAGAGCTTTCTTAGCATTAGAAAATGCCTTGTCAGCTTCCTCAGACCATTGTAGAGTAGTTTCAGATTTTTTTGATGGCCGTGGTGATTTCTTTTTGTTAGTATGGCCTTCAAGAAATTTAACCAAAGGTGATAATATGTGAGCTGCCTTGGGAAGAAATCTGCGGTAAAAATTAAACATACCCAAAAATCTACGAAGTTGAGTAAGGGTACTGGGTCGTGGGAATTCTTGAATTGCACTAACTCGAACAGGAATTGGTGAAATACCTTCTTTGGAAACTTTAAATCCTAAAAAAATATAGGGTAGGAACACCAAATGTACACTTAGAAGACTTAATTGCAAGTCCATAATGGTCTAATTTTGAAAAGAGAGCTTTGAGATGTTGTCTATGCTCTTCGATTGATTTTGAAGCAATTAATAAATCGTCAATAAAAGCATACACACCATCTAAATCTCTAGTAACTTCATCAATAAATCTCTGAAAGGTACTTGATGCATTGCACAAACCGAACTGCATCCGAGTGCTCTCGAAGAGTCCGAAAGGAGTACAAATAGCTGTTTTATGAACGTCCTCGGGAGCAATCGGAATTTGATGAAAAGCTTTTACTAAATCAATATGAGAAAAAATTGTGGTTCCATGAAGTTCGCTAGTAAAATCCAAAACACTGAGAATAGGATATTTGTCCTTTTTCGTCTGAGCATTAAGAGCTCTAAAATCACCAACAGGACGCCAATCGACACTTCCTTTTTTCGGAACCATATGTAGAGGAGAGGCATAATTGCTGTTGGATGGCCGCATATGGCCTAAATCCAACATATGCTGAAATTCCATTTTAGCGATTTTTAAGCGATCGGGTGCTAGCCTACGAGGTTTTGCATAAACAGGCGAACCAAAAGTTTCAATATGATGCATAACAGAATGTTTTACAGTTTGGTTTGCATATGGAGCTTTAACAATATTAGGAAAATCATTCAATAACTTTGAAAAATCATCATTACAAAATACAGATTTTACAGAATGAACATCAGTATTATTAAGAATAGCATGAGCATTTATATGTGTACACAAATCATTTAAACGACGATTTCTTAAATCAGGTTGCAAGTTAAAATGATGTAGAAAATCTGCACCAATAATTGCAGTTTTAATATCACAAACATAAAAAGGATAAACAAATGTTTTCTTAAACCTAAATCTAAAGATAATAACTTTTGTTTATAAACATTTATGATAGAACCATTTGCTGCAAAGAATTTTTGAATCGGAATACACAGTTCATCATTTCTAGTCGCAGGAATCAAACTACAATCACTGCCAGTGTCAATGAGAAAATTTACATTTGATTTTCTATCGCGAACAAAAAGGCGACGAGAACTACTGGGCGAGGCGTATGTCGCCGCTACTCCTTGCCGTTGTGGTTTGGCTGATAATTGCAAGGCGGAATGCATTTATGCGCTTTGGAGTCGTACTTCCGATTATACCAACAAACACCATTCGACTGAAAGGAGCTACGCTGTCGAAAGCGAAAGTCAGTTCGTTTACGAGAATTATTTCTCGGTCCGCGACTGGCACTTCTTGATCGGCGTAAAGAAGCAACTTCTTCGCGAAGTGCTTTAATTTCTTCAAGAAGTTCTGACTGAGAGGTATTATTGACATTTGCACAGGAATTAGAGCTTGAAATGTTGCTTACCTCGGGTGGCGTAACTTCCATGATTCTATCCGCAATTTCCGCAGCTTTAGTGGCATTTAGAGGACTAATTGCTAGAAGTATAGACCGGACGGTTTTGGGCAGTTGTTGTAGAAATAACTCCAGAAGAAGAGTATCCGAAATTTGATGGTTTTCGGCACGCCTTTGCATAACTTGTAGTAAATCAGTCGGCTTTCGGTCACCTAACTGTTCACCGGCAAGAAGACATCTAATTTCTTGAGATTTCGATTCACCGCATCTTTTTACAAGTTCCTCTTTAAATTGCTTGTAAGGATCGTCTTTGTCAGGACAAGTGATGAAATCGCGCACTATAGCTGCTGCTTCAGGAGAAAGGTTAGCGACACAATAGTTGTACTTGGTTGCACTGGCAGTTATCGGTTTCGGAACTGCAAGCTGAAATGTTGCCTCTGCCATTATAAACCAAAGTTGAGGGTCTCCAAAATTAAATGGAGGCATCTTCACGGCAGAATTCTCTTCCATATTGGAGAACTTGAAACGGAAACAGCTCAGAACAGCAATGGCAGGCGTTGAAAGTTTTGAAGTTTACTTATACGTGATCTCTTTTCCGGGTCACCATTGTGGTGGTGTTATGTAGAGTGTTGTTTAAAGCACTTCATCGCTATTAGAAAAATAAACTCTTTATTTCACTAACAACTATCATAACATCACCGCTTTGCGCGCGTATACATAGAACGGGGATTCCCCGGGCGAAGTATTAACATATATTGTATTAGGGAAAGTAGATAGGTAGCGCTTTAGAATAACATGAATGCAAGATGGCGCTACGATCACTACAGATCCTTCAGGCGCACACCAGGTACGAGGATCGGTGGCTATATCGAAAGGGTGTGTCATTGTATTTTGCCGGTCTTCTGTTCGAATCACGAAAGCGACAAATAATTTTATAATTTTTCTTTTTTTTTTCCTTTTAAATAAATTTTATCTATATTTCTCCATTATTCATAGAGTGATTATGAATTTTTCCAAATCATATGTTTCAAAAATATATTTTAATGTCAAAATATTTCTATATTTAGTCGGAATTTTAATAGTGGATACCCACCACTCCCCCAGTTTAACCAAAAGGGTGTAAATCCACCAGAGGGGACAAGGGGAAAAGATCCAACCCAGCCCGCCGAAGATTCACCGGGACAAACCTGCCCGACGGAAAGATTTATTTTGTTCAAAGAAAATTACAAACATTGCCCCGACATGGG
>JAPMOR010020520.1:0-32708 GCA_026543865.1 Argiope aurantia
GTTGATGATATTTCACTTAAGCAGTGAATAAATATATTATACGAAATGAGTAAGAGTTAAATCTATGGAAGCAATTTTATGCAAATACATTAAAAAACCCATTTTTGATCAAAAATCACGTATTTTAATAATACTTCATTTGAAAACCATACCTTTTTTAAACCTTTTATCATCTCAAAGCCTTTTTACTTTCTCGTGTAAGCAGTATAAAGTATAATAATCGTCAAAAAATACGAATTTGAGATTTTGACGAATCTCTATGTTTTAGACCTCCCAAGGTTCGAAAACCCCATTTTTGGAAAATGTCCGTCCGTCCGTTAACTGCAAGTTAACCGTCTGTCGATTTGCACCTTCAAAAACATGGAAACGCGATAATTCAAAAATGCAATGATTTGAATATGTCAAATTTGGTATGAGAGTATTTGACTACAAATGCAGTTTTTTTTCCTTCAAAAGTTTGTTTGAATAGGTTGAAAAATACGTATCTAAAATATAAATGCGGTTCTCGGATACTATCAACGAGAGCCAGGGATTAATCGCCAAATAACTCGCCAAGAATAACTGGATAGATTCAGTAAAAATGCTAAATTCATGACAAAGATAAATATTTCGTAATTATTGAACGCCAATGTCATGTAAGACGTTCTGTAGAATGACAAGTTTATTAGAGGTATGCGAGAAAGTTTTGGGGAGACACTCCCGCTGGTTTACTTTATGTGTGCAATTATTAGAAAGGAGATTAGAGACATTTTAAAAGAATTTAACAGCCTAAAATGCAACTATAAACAAGATTGTAAATAAGTGTTTTTTATTACTTTTCAATTCTACTTCATTCATTATATTATATATTTCTCCATTCGTTTATATATATATAATATATATATTCTACTTTATTTCTTTTACGATATATTCGGTAGTATTTGGGAATTTTTCCAGTTTGATTTTGTGTGGTTTTGGTGGTATTGTTGCAATTTCAGATAATTCTAAATTGTTAAAAAAATTTTAATTTTCCACTGTAAAGGAAATTTCGACATTTGAAAAGTATTTTAATCACACTTGCGACAAATAACAATTTATAATAGTATCTCCAGTTTAGTTAACAAGCCGTTTCAAGTTAAAACTACAGAAATATTGAAATCTGCGGACATCAGCTGCATGAGAAATCGTAATACGAGTTACCAGTTTCATAATAGATCACAATACATTTTCATTAACATTGAGCAAAAGACAGGTTCCAAAATTTTAAATTTCAAGAAATGAATAGTATTCATGAAAATGACGGAAGAATCTATCAATCTAATCAGTTTCAAAGAAAAAAAAACATTTTTCCATATCATTGAAAATTAAAAATTAAAACTTTTAAACTCAATTTCTCAAAAATTTGGTATTCCCTCAAAATTTCATTTTTAACATGATGACTATAAAAAATATTAAAAATATACATCTAAAATTTTGTGGTCACTGTCTCTCGAGAACGAACCAAAATATAAATGTTGTTGTTGTTGTTACTTATGGCATTTGACCGCTGACAGGTCTGTCAGCGATTTAAGCCTAGTGAGCGTCTCTTGTTCTTTCAGTAACGCCAACTATGCCAAGAGTATGACTTTGCTATTTATTGCGTCACATTCGCTAGCACAACCCCTTTTTACAGGGGTCACATTCTCACACCTCACAGATAGAACACAGAAGAAGAATAACTATGCCCAAACCGAGACTCGAACGCGGGACGCCCAGATCACAGGGAAGACGAACTACCCCTATTCCAGGACGCAGGCCCAAAATATAAATGCAATTATTGACAGCTATTAAGCTATGCATCTTTTAAGCTTTGAAAAAAATAATCGAAATTCCTTCCAAAACTTAGAATTTGCAAGTTTTGAATTATTCCTTAACTTTTGCTTCACTTTCTAGACAATGCTTCAATATATAATGTTGCGAATCCGTAATGATACTTCCCAGATGGTTTTAAGGACAGCTCTATGGAATGCTGATCGGATGCCGGATCAGTACCCCCTGGTCATTTGGTGACTTGGGGAAGGAATTTGGCCACAAAATAGATGATATTAGAATCTTTAGGAATTTTGGTGATATGACCAATTGGAGACGAATTATGTTGACTGTACGAGAACTTTCTATGCCCTGCTCCGGATGCTATGAAAGCCATGCAATCAAAGACAATTAGTGAGAATTGAGTTCAGCAAAACGTAAGCGTTGAGTGGAGATCAAATGATAAGTGGACTGAAGTGCGCCAAGTCTTGGAGATAAGAATTGAAGCAGCATCCGGTCGTTTGTGGAGTAACCAGTCTTGTAGTAGTGAGTCAACAGTTGGATACAGCTAAAGCGAATAGGCAGTGGAGAATAGGAGGCGTTTGGAGAGACTTTGGTGAATAACTATGTAAATCCCCCCCCACCCCACCTGATGAGTTGTGACAGGTCGCTTTGTGTGCTGTAGTTGTTTTTACTACCGATTACTACTCGTGGGCTACTGTTTGTAGTAAGAGTTGCTGTGCATTGCTTGTGTACGTCTCTGCTGTGTTTTATCGTCTATTTGTTCATGTTTTCGTGTTAATAAACTGAAGTAAACTATTTATCATCGGATCATTTCTAAATCTATATCTATACTTATAATAAAGCTCAATGTGTGTGTGTGTGTGTGTGTTGGCGCTCTACAGACCAGACCATTCAACCTACAGCTACCAAATTTGGCACGTGTATATCTTGGAGGCCGGGAATGTGCACCTGGGGGTTATTTTTTCGAATTTTTAACTAGAATTTTATTTATTTAATAATTAAGCGACATTTTGACGCGCTTCTGCTATAACTGCCGAAACTATTACCGCACAAAAAAGATTTTTACATGAAGTTAAAGATAAAAAAATTATCTTTTAAATGATACTACTGTTTTAATCTTAAAATTAAATTTCTATTTTTAATGAATTTTTAAATAAATATTTCAACTATGTTTTTCAATAATTTTTTTCGTCAAAAATAAAAATTAAGATTAAGCACGTTTCGCATTCATGGGAAAAAAATAGCTTTTTTCAAAGTGTTGCCATCACATTGATTAAAGCTCTAACTGAAAATAAATTAAATCTTTTTGGAAATGAAATCTGCTAAAATATAATTTTCGGCACGTGTCTGTAGGAAATGAAACAAATATGAAATATTATTTTTTCTAAAAAATAAATTCAACAAAAATTATTTTATGATCTTTTACACTCTCTATACAGGGTGTTTATTCAGTCCCGGATCCATTTTCATATTTAATGACTCATAAAATAATGAAGATGTAAACAAACTTATGGCATTTATTGATGGAATAACTCATATATTTTCCTTTTCCGGTTTGAATATTTTTACTTTTGTAAATATCGTCTGCGCGTGTTTTTAATTTCAGATAATTTCATTTAACAGTCTAAATATCTGTACTTTTCTAAATATCGTCTGCTTATTAATTGCATTTTTCTCTCTTTTGTTTTTGGCAACTATTGAAATGTTATGTTTACTTTTGATGTGTTTATTCTATGTAGTACTTTTGTATGTGATGTTTTATTCGATCGGATATTAAGGAGAATGCATACACCACAAGAGAAAGCACAGATTTTATGGTGGTCATAGAGTTAATTTCCAATCAACTGACTTTTAAGAGTTAATTTCAAATCACTTAAACTGACTGATTTATGAAGATTTGAATATCACTATTCAATAAAAAAAAGGATAATTTTAGATTTTTCATCGATCGTTTCAAAGAAAATACGCCAATAAGCGCGCAGGTTTCTCAAGATTAATTGGCCTAAGATTATGAAAATGTTGAGTTTTTCTAAATTTTTAACATTTAAAACTTCATAAATAAGTCTTAGTTGATCGTGGAAAATAGAAACATTCATTCATTTATTTAAAATTTGGTGTGTCCAGAATATTTATCAGGATATGTACCTTACTGCATTAAGTTTAGACTTCATAATTTTTGAAATATATTTATAAGCAGGAACAAAATATTATCATTAATTTCATTTCATTTCAAAACTAAAAACTGAATTTTATATTAAATCTCAGAAATTTTTGTTGAATTATTGTTTGAGATATTACATAAACTATGAAAAATATTTTGTATTTAACATAAGACTTAAATACCGAGCGATTCTGTTTGCAATACTCATATTCAATAATAATAATAATTAATAAATAACAATAAAGATGATAAATAAAATAAAGCGCTTGGTTTTATTAAAAAATATCTTAACATTAATTGCAATTTCGTCATTTACATTTTAAATTAAAGTTGAAGTTTTACCGAAAATGGCAACAAATTATCAAAATATATATAATAAATTGCACGAAACGATATAAACAGTATAAGTTTGGTATGACTATCAAAATTTGAAGATTAAAAATGTTTTGTTTGAGAATCCTTTAAGAGACCAGTTACTTAAAATATTTAATTGAAAATTGTAGCGAGCGGTAATACTGGCGGACCGGCTGGTCGCCAAAGGCGGCTAGTAAATAATAAATACTAAAATAATACAATGCTTCCAAATGAATACCGTAAGGCTTCTAATATTTATACAAAATTTATCATAAGATGATTTCTAAATAAATATTTAGTTAATAAAATGTCTCCATTTAAATACTGTAATGCTTCTAATATCTAAACAGAATTTATTATCAGATTATAAAAGGATAATCAATATATTTATTGAGGAATTTTAACGTGTAAACTCAAACAACTGAAAGGCGAGGATTTTGGAATTTGTTTAAAGACATTCACTAAACTAAAACTTTTTCAACCTTTTTCCTTAATTAGTATTTACCATATCTACCTACTCAATAAAACAAACTTAATAAATAATTAATTTCATTAACCAAATAAGTTAAAAAATAGGAATGAGAATAGTTATTTTGCATAAAATTCCATACTTATAATTTCAAAACGAAGCAAGAAAAAAAATCTTTTGGCATTTCCAAGACTTCATTCATCTAAATCTGCAAAGACACCTTACTTTACATATCAAAGACAACTCTAAATGAAAACTGAATATTATCGCATTCATCACATTGTTAGAGGAAAATCCCAAACGATACTTAAATCGAACAATCTTGTTTTAATTCTGAAGTTTAATAAGCTTCAACCCATTTCTGGGAAATTTGCATTCCAAAACTGAAGAATTCATAACAAATTAAATTATTGAGGCAGACTTCTGGGGAAGATTAGTCCACTGCACGCATGCAAATTTCTAATCGTTTGGAGCCAATAATCTTAAAGGTTCATTAATAAGAATTTGTAAACATTTATTTGGATATTAAATTTCCTACTCATCAAATATTCGATTTACTTCCCTGTTTAAAAGTCCCCCTTGAGACCAGAGCCTTGCGAATCGATATTTTCCGCCGTTTAAGGTTTTGGGTTTCGTTCTAATCAATACTAAAAGGTTACGTAAGCCATTGCGTCTCATTGTTTTATTTTGTTTATAAACTTTCGATTAAAAGTGTTGTCAAAAATGCCATGTTCCATCTAATTAAAAAATAAAAAAAAGTCAGAAAGAAGAAAAATTGATTTAGATGTTTGTATATAAATATATTTGCAAGTAACAGCTTAAGGTTGTCAGTTCACTGATTATTTTTCAAAGAAAATGCAATGAAACCTTCCTCTAAAAATTTATGAATTTTAGAGCAGAAGTAAACGACGTATTATCTGAATTTTGATTAACATAAACGGAGTATTTTAAAATTACTTTTACAATGGTTAAAATGAAATGGGACTATGGGGAAATAATGTTGAATAAAGACACATTGTTACGAATCTCGAATGCAATTTACCAGCAAAGTTAGCTGTATTGTAAAAATACAGAGAGTCACTGAAATTCTTAACGATAGCTAAAAAAATGCTATATCAATGATTTCCGTCACTGCCAATAACCTTGATGATTTTATTTAAAATTTGGCGATTTTCATGCAAAAATCAATATTCTGAAAAATGGAAGAATCAGGGCCCCTTATTTCTGTTCAGAGCCCAGTCCATGATGGGGTTTCTTTTGGGGGGGGATTCCGTGTGATGTCACAGACACTATATAAAATGAGGCGTACACATGAATTAATTCTCTCTCTGGAGATATGTTTGTGAAATAAGCTGTAATTGTGTACAGTGAGCGATATAATTTCTTTAGAATTAGCAATTCGCTGTCTGCTTGTGTTATTAATTTCTACATTTGTTATTCTTTAGGTGTATCTCGGCTGCGTTCTTGTTGCCAAAGCTTCGTTTTCATCTCGGAACAATTCCATTACCCAGATTGTTGCACTAAACCACAGAACGATTTTATGTAATAATATAAATGCTTTACTGTATTTTTGCAAATAATACTGTGAATTTATGTGCAAAATAAAATCCTTAAATCGTCAGAATTCTGGGCTTTTACTTGCGATAAGTATAGAACTGATAAAACAGTTTTGAAATTTCCATTCCTCAGACGACTCTTTGAATGTTAGATTGGTTTGAACATTCAATTCCCAATATCCACTCAGTCAAAAAACACCACTTACTAAGAAAGGGGTTGCATTCACTTCCAAGGAGGCTCTATACAAAAGAAATTTTAAATAAACGAAATTTTCACGGATACTCTATAGTGAATTTTTTATCTTTTAACACTTATATAAAAACGGTAGACTTTGAACATTCGCGTCAACACCAAAAGTACTCAAATTTTTATTTTCAGAGTCCTATTCATGAGCATTTTGTGCTTTTTTAGTAAAATGAAGAAAACATGCACTTCAGTTGTGCAGTTCAAATACCAAAGCTATGAACCAGGTTTCGTTCATCTCAGTTTTTGACTCATCACGTTTACGTGCATGAGAACGTACAGACTGACAGACCTGAGCTCATTGTCAGAATTTGTAAAAATTTGATATGGATTTACAGTTTAAATGCCTAACATGATCACACCAAATTTATTCGATATGGCTCTTTATATTTTGTGATTATCGTGTTCACTTTGACGCGGACAACAGAATAGCCACACCTCCTGTGATCCAGTTTTGTTCAAAATTTGACTGAATTTTAAAAATTCCGTCTGAAGACGATATACAAATTTTGTCCATTTTAGTTCAACATGTTTTTGAGATATCGTGTTCGGACACAGACAGATCTTTTTCTTGAAGTGTGTTATTCAGCATCAGACAGGTCTGAAGATAAATATTCATCAGTATATCGAGTTCGAATTTTTCTTTTATATTTCGTATAAAGAGAAGTTAAGCAAATTACAATGTAAACAAAAAAAATGACTTTATTATAAAAAAATTGTATTGGAAAGTTTCTAAACGAAACACCGTACTGGTTCAAAGCTCAAACGTGGTCTAGAATAGTTTTTTTTTTTTTTTTTTTTAAAGACGATTAAGCAATTTTGAATTACGTTCGGAATCTGAATTTCTTTTCCGGAAAAACTGCTTCGTGCACTAAGTTGTTTTATAATGACGTAATGTTTATTCTGCATTCTTAGTTTCAAACTGCTTTAAAAATACAGAATAAACGAAAAGCTGTTATCGCTCTTTCGTGTTTGCATGTCCGAGTCAGTAGATACGTTTTTCCGTGTATTTTCTGTGCATTCCTTTCTGTGCACACAGAAAGGAATATACCATAAAATTGTTTCGCTTAATTTAAAAAACTGCTTACATTCTAAAAATATTATTATATTACATACTATTATTATTATATTACATACAATAAGACTATGTTGTGACTCATGACGTTTGCCACTTTACAAGTTACCTGTCAGCGATTTAAGTCGAATGAGCGCAGTCGAGTTTTTCAGTAGCGCCAACTAGAGCCAAGAGTACAACTTAGCTACTTCATACGTCACATTCACTAGCAAAACCCCTTTTTACAGGAGGGCACATTCATACTCCTCACAGAGAGAACACAGAAGAAGAACAAAACAGGGCCTGGATAGCCCACGTTCTTGGGTAGCGAGTTCTAACCCCGCTAGCCGAAGACTCTCGGTGTGTGTGGTGGCTGGCTCACGTATAAATCTGTCGTGGTCACGAAGTCCTCCATGTCGATTGTAATACCACTAGCGGTACTGAATCAGGAGTGATCATTCTCTGATTCAAGTCTTAATTACGATCTGTGAATGAGTGAAGGAAATGCGTCCGCCCCGTATAAAGGGTTGTGACATGTGTGTAGCTAAGCCGTTCTCTTGGCTCTAGACGGCGCTATTGAAAAAACAAAAGATGCACCCTTGGCTTAAAATCACCGATTTCTAAAGTCAGTGGGCCTTTCTATGACAAGTGCCATTAGAAACAACAACAACAGAACAACACGCCCGAACAGTGACTCGAACTCAGGAATCCCAGATCATGGGGAAGACGCGCTACCCCTATAACAGGACCCCCGCATAAGACTGTTGATACATTCCTGATATATATTCAAATAAATAAAATCACGAGCAATGAAGAAATGGCAATCGAGAATGATTTTTTATTTTACAAGTATTCAAAGAAAAAATATTCAATCATTCATTGTGAAATTCCATTTCTGAATTTTGATTAATATGCACGCTTCAAATTTCCTCGAATAGTATATTCAAAAACTTTTTGAGATAGATGGATGAAATTTGGTATATGGCCTTTATATCAAAATTCTAGATTTCTATAAAATGTTGAAAGAATTCTATTCGGGGGAAGTTACCTATCCAGCTGTATGAGTACAATTAAACGTGATATCTATGGAACATAAAGTACAAGATTTAAAAAAATTTAGTGTACATGTTTAATATGTAAAATGCAAACCCATATAAAATTTGGAACAAATTTTGTCATAGTCTTTCAGTCAGTGTGTACTTTATCATGCATAACTCAAAAACGCAATGATTCAAATCAATAAAATTTGGTAGGTATGTCAAATTATTTTATCAATCAGTTGGAAAGAAGGTGTTAAGAACATTTTCGATTTTCGGTCATTTATCAGGGATTAATAAACCCTCTCTCCAAAAAGTGCATCAAAGATTGCATGATAGATTCAGTAATTATGTTTAATTCACTCCGAAGATCTATATTTCATAACTACTGTTCGCCAATGCCATGCAAAAACTTTGCTGTCTTACCCAAGGTCCGCAATTTTAAGCGAGGGAGTAGGGGTATTCCACCTGTATTCCAGAGTATTCGACATTGGGGGAAACTATTCCTATTGCTTTAGCCAAATTAGTAAAAATATTAAGTTGATATAAGCAAAAAGAATTTTAAAAAAAAAGGAAAAGTAATGATGAATCTGGCCTGAAGACTTTCTCAAGGGTCACCTTCAGGCAGGGATTCAAACAAGGGGTTTTTTTCTGTGAGGAGTCTGACTTTCGTCCAAAAATATTGACCCCTCGTGACCTGAAAATCCCCTGAAATTAAAGCCTTAGAGATAAATGAGTTTCACAGAAATAAAACAAATTATAACTTCCAAATCCAAGTGAAATTACAATAACATAACAGAAACTACAAAAGATCACTCACAAACAAAAAATATCATTAAAACAAAAAGGAAAGAATATACCAGAAGCAAGTAAAATTCCAGACTACTCTACAAAAAAGACACCACGTCAACCTACATTGAAGCCTCCAAAATTCATAGCTGCGCTTGCAGTATCACTGCCTGTAAAGTGATTCATCATTCTAAGCAATAACTGGAGGGCCTCAGCACCATCTATTGAGTTAGTTAACATCTACTAGAAAGCCTATTTTTAGTTGTGAAAAAAAAAGATAAACCGTCTCTTATTAAAACTTCTATATTGCAAAAGTTTTGGAGAAATTCCTTAGTAGTTAAGTTTTTAATGAGATTATTTTTGTTTCAATATAAGAAATTGTGTTATTACAAATGTTTTTAAAACTGTTAAATTGTAACAAAATTAAATTTTTGAAAATTTTAAATTTAACAGGATTCCTGCCTGAGGGTGACCCTTCAGGCAGGATTCATCGTTTCTTTTCCTTTTTTTATTATTCTTTTTGTTTATATTAACTTAATATTTTCACTAATTTGGTTAAGTTCATCTGTGTTTTAGTAGTAGCAGCATTAGCGCTCTCTAAATACATTTGCATCTTTTTTAATTTTTTTAGTTTGATTCAGAAATAATTTTTTAATTGTAATTTCATAATGTTTGTATTTTTTGATTAATTTCCTATTGATCAAGTATATTCCAATCTCTAGTGTGTGTGTGTGTGTGTGTGTGTGTGTGTGTGTCGGCGCTCTGTAGAAAAAATTATTTGCCTTTGAGCTGTTACACTTAAACCGGTTATTATTTGAAAAACAAGAATGTGCCTTTTACAGAATGTTTTGAAATTTTAAATAGAATTATAAATATATATATTATATATTATAATAGGTTATATATTAAACAAGCTTTTGACTTTTCCCCTCGGCAACTTTCGAAAATATTACCGCACAAAAAACTGAATTTCTTACAATCTTATAATTAAGAAATGTCCTTTTGAGGATACCAATACCAAGCAATTCTTTCCTGAACTTTCGTATTTTTTTTAATTATTTTTCGCATGATTTTCAACAATACGTTTCATTGCAACAATAGGATTCAATTGTTTTGTCATTTTCACAATAAGATTCGCTGTTTCAAAAAGCATTTAATAGCGAGACACTTTTCATCATTGAAAGTTAAAGAAAAATGATTCTAATAAAATTATCTACACAGTTTACAAGATTAATAAAAAATAATTCACATAACTTCAAAAAATAGCATGCAATTTTTATTAAACTAACCAAGCACTTTTTTACTAACAATGCGATGTCATCGGATTCATTAGGAAGATTTTTATGCACAATAAACAAAAAAAAAGTAGAGGAATTTTTAAATCTTTCGACTTTACGCCACAAACATACAGAAAAATATTTTGTGAAGGAATCGTCAGTATCAGGTTTTGCATAACATATTTAATGAATTAATTCGCACAATCAATATTAGCGGCAAACCAAATAGTCGTTAAAGGCGGCAGGTGAACGTAATAAATTCAATTTATCCGCGTTCGTAAAATAATTATTTTCTGGCTAAATTCAAGTTTAAAAACCTTTGAATTTCGGAGTGGCTGTCTGTGACAAATCTAATATAAAATTTTGTGCAGAATCTGCTCAGTGGAAATCCATCTTTACGGTTGTTTGGAATATAAGTCTACACAGTAACTACAAAACGAAGAAAGCTAGATAGATAAAATTTGGCTATTGGACTTAACATCTAAAATGTAGACATCTGTCAAATTTTGAGCCAAAACATCAACGGGGTGATTATCTGTACTTTCAGAAACTTGTAAATGCGAAACGCACTAAAAAAGCAGTTTGCGCGCTTTCAAAAATGCAATAACTTAAAAATATATCAAATTCGGTATGGGAATTTTGTGACTACAAGTGCAGCTTTGTGCCAAATCTTATGGCATGGCATAGATTAGTCGCCAAAACTCGCCAGAAATGGCATGATAGATTCAATAAAAATGCAAAATTCTCGCCAAAAGTAAATATTTCGCAACTAATGTTTTCCACTGACACGTATGGCGTTCTCTGGCATGAGAAGTTTATTAGAGGATATGCCAGAAAGTTGTGGACAGACTCCCCCCACTGGTTCGATGAATAAATTATATGACAGATGTGTTATATAGACATCGTTAGATATGTTGCACCAATATTTCTATACTTTGATGATTAAAATGTCTGAGCTGAGATACGATCCAGTAGGTCTGCTCTTAAAAAAACTCTAAAATTAAAACTATATTAGTGATTATTAGGTAATCGGATACGTCTTTTAAACTTTTTGCCTTTATCTTGTATGAATATTTAATACCAATGCAATAAATCTAATTATTTAAAAAAAAATAGTTTTAGTATAATTTAAATACATAAAGTCCACGTCTCATCAGGTTCATTCAGTATCAAATATGGAAAACACTGCAACCGTGACTAATTAAAACTTCCTCTTCCAAGTGATCTGGTTCAAAATTATGTTCCCACTCAAATTTTGTTTGCGCAGAACACACTTCATATACCATTCTTCAGCCATTAATTATCCTCGCCGAAAACAATACCCCCCAGTTGCTTCAATAAACGTTAACAAACCTCTTTGGATGTTTTGTCGAGATTTATCCATCCGGTTGAGGGGGGGGGGAGAATAACGGAAAAGGCATTTTCAGCATCTGGCGCGCTCGACAAACATTTAAGACTTTAAACATGTATCCTCGTTTTCAAAAGGACCCCGGTGAAACAAAGAGAAGTGAGTTTTCCGCCATTTTAGAAGGTGTGCTTTTAAAAGGGTGGAAAGGCTTCGCTTTAATGACTTGGGGGACTCCTCTGCGTTTTGTGAAGGAGTCGGGCTGCTGAAATCGATCTGGACGAATCGTGATATGGTTTAATGATAAGGAAGTAATCTGCGTGTTCAAGTTTGCAAATTCTTAGAACCAAGAACTGATATTAAATATTCAGCAATTTTGCAGAATTAAGATAGAAAAATTTCATGCTACAAATGGAATATTAATTTTATAAATCTGAAATAAATTTCCCTGCTTTATAAGTCTTATAGTTAAAAAAAGAGATTTACAGAACAGATATAGATACTCTGACAAAAAAAAAATTAAGGTTCTAAAAGATGTACGAATCATGGCCCTATCTCCAACTGGAACCGAGATCTAGAGATACTTCCAGAGAATTTTTGCAACTTCATGGATTATGTTCGAATATTAAACCGAATCCATAACACCTTAGCTGGGAATCTATAAACCACCGAGATGTTTTCTAGTGAGGTTACTTAATTGTGAATTGCAGTCCGTTTATGTTAATAATTTTTATCTGGAACTGAGATCTGAAGATTCTTCCAGAGAATTCTTTGTAACTTCATGGATTATGTTCGAATATTAAACCGAATCCATAACACCTTAGCTGGGAATCTATAAACTACCGAGATGTTTTCTAGTGAGGTTACTTAATTGTGAATTGCGGTCTGTTTATGTTAATAATTTTTATCTGAAACTGAGATCTGAAGATTCTTCCAGAGAGTTCTTTGTAACTTCATGCATTATGTTCGAATATTAAACCGAATCCATAACACCTTAGCTGGGAAGCTATAAACCCCGAGATGTTTTTTCTAGTAAGGTTTTTTAATTGTGAATTGCGGTCTGTTTATGCTATTAATTTTTACCATTGTTTACTTTGTGTATATTTTGGCACTAAACTTCTGAATTAGTCATGGAATAAACAGTAGATTTCCATTATAGAGATTTCCATTATGAGGGCTGCGGTGGCCTGGTGGTAAGGTCTCGGCTTCGGAATCGGAGGGTTTCAGGTTCGAGACCCGATTCCACCGAAGAACCGTCGTGTAAGGGGGTCTGTTGCACGTTAAAACCGTCATGACCAAACGTCCTCCCACTGGTGTGGTGTGATGCGGAGAGGGGGTGCCAGCTCAGGTGTCGTTCTCGTCATCTGACTGCGGTTCAAAATTACGAGGTCCGTCCCAAAATAGCCCTAGTTTTGCTTCAAATGGGATGTTAATATAAATAAACTAATCCATTATAGAATTTTTTGACATAAATTAACCGGGCGCTCACCGACGAATTCTTAATAATCATTTATGGTGGTTCTAAAAGAGCTTATAGAACTAATCAGTATAGAGTCATGCTTAATCATTATAATGAATGATTAGTATTATATTAAACGAATCATTGCCCTAAAGGGGATTTATTAACCGTTAGGGAGACAGTAGTATAGTTTTAAAAAGATCTAATTGACAAAAAAAATATAATAATTCTAAATATAAAATTATAAATAATAATAGGCAATGATAATAATTTTAAATGCCAATAAAAATTCTGCTAAAAAATTAAGATATCTCAATTTTGATAGCAATAGGTTATTATTAGGCATAGTTACTAAAATATTCTTAATTCATTCATATTTTAAAGATTTATTGTATAAGAAATAATTATAATCATTTTTTATTCAATTAATTTTCTTTTTTTAATTATGAAAACTCCAAAGTCTGCTGTCACAACTGATTGAGGCATGCAACTATGAATTTCATTATGTTCAACCAATCAACGGCTGCTTCGAGTAAATGAAATAATTTGAGTGGATGATGTTTATTTGTGTAATCGTTGAAATTGTTCGAAATAATCTAAAATGGTGATATTCAAAGCTTTCGAGTCGATCAATTTTGATCGAAGTAGAGAAAATTATTTTTTTATTTAAATATTAATATTGAAAATATTTCAGGAAATTCATATATCCAATATCTTTAAGTTTATCTAAAAACACATACAAATATCTATTTGTATTTTTGTATAAATTACCACTGGTTATAATTACCTTTTCTCATTTTGAAGTCACTGGCCTTATCTCATTGGCTAAATACATAGTTGAATTTTTAAAGCAATTTCTAATTATCATTAACAATCCACAAAATATATTTAAAAATAAAGTATGAAACCTCATCAATATATTCAATAGTCTATTTAGTATATTTCATCAGAAATTCCTTCCATCGTTACATCTGAGGAATAACAGGAAGTTACATTGTTTCTTGTCTACCTCTCTTTAAAAAAAACTCAAATTTCAAATACAAGAGAGTAATAAAATTACAATTCTTGATTAAAGAGAATAAGAATTTTAACCATTTCCAACGAAAGAGAAAAAAAAGTTGCGTTAATGGCTTTGTCTTTCTTCTGACGTGTAGAGAGAAGAGCTCTCAAATCGATCCACGGATGAAAAAAATGTTTCAGCAATATGAATAGAATCTGCATGTGGGCGTGCTGAAAATTAATAATGTATTTTCGAGATTTTATTGTAATTGTAGGACCCGTTTCAATTGTGTTGAATTCGTTTGAAATTCTAACCGCCTTCATCGACTAACTGATTGCCTGCGACATTAATTGCATTAATTTAATAATGTCAGTTAATTTTGATGAGCTCTTTTTACAATAAAAAAGATTTTAAATTATACTTACATAATAAATTAAGTATTCTGACTCCCCAGTGTGATTTCAAAATTATAAAATAAACTGACGAAATCGGTAATTTGTACAATGGTACCCTGGAAGGCAAGAAAACGTAGATTTCTCGTCCACTAGAAAGAATATTGGGCTTATTGAGTTCTAAGCGATGTTATTGCATTTTATCAGGGTTTTTTTCTTTCCAAGATGTAAAATTTCTTATATGGTACGTATATGAAGTATTTCTGAAACCACCATTAACATTTATTATTCTACAAGTGGTCAAGATATCATTTAACATATTATGATATGCACACTTCTTATCTTCCAAATGGCCAAGTGTATATAATACTGTTTGTATTGTTTTTCAGGTGGTCAAGTGTAGATAACATTAGTCGTATTATCCTCCAAGTGGTCAAGTGTAGATAACATTAGACGTATTATCCTCCAAGTGGTCAAGTGTAGATAACATTAATCGTATTATCTTCCAAGTGGTTAAGTGTTTAGTTTAGTTATATTAACGTCCTGTTTGAAGCAACACTAGGGCTATTTTGGGACGGACCTCGTAATTTTAAACCGCGGTCAGATGACGAGGACGACACCTGAGCTGGCACCCCCTCTCCACACCACACCACACCAGCGGGAGGACGTTTGGTCAGGACGGATTTAACGTGCAACAGACCCCCTTACACGACGGTTCTTCGGTGGAATCGGGTCTCGAACCTGAAATCCTCCGATTCCGAAGCCGAGACCTTACCAACAGGCCACCGCGGCCCCAAATGATCAAGTGTAGATAACATTAGTCGTATTATCCTCCAAAAAGTCAAGTGTCCCAACCATTAGTCGTATTATCTTCCAAGTGGTCAAGCGTAGGTAACATTAGTCGTATTATCCTCCAAGTGGTCAAACGTAGATAAGATTCTTCGTATTGTCCACCAAGTGATCAAGTGTAGGTAACATTAGTCGTAACATTATTAACTTATTATTCCCAGATTTTAAATAATGTTTGTTTGAAATAAACAATAGAAACTTTTATGATTTTAAGTCCTCTCATGTGCTTTATTAAAGAAGTAATAAAGTTATACATTTTTGTAGGTTCTTATAATTTCCATTGAATAACATCCAATTATTTAATGCAATAAATTTAAATGTTAAAAGCAAATAGAAAAGTTAAAGGATCAGTACCCAAGTCCCAACCATAAGTAAAATTTTTATTTTACTTATGATCTTTACAATTTTACTTCAATTAAAAGCGCATTATTCAAGGTATGTCATCACTAATTATTTAAGAAAAAACTTTGAGAAAAAAAACCCTCAAAAAAATTATTTCTCACTATGTTTCTTATGGGGAAAAGTCCTCGACATAATTCAAGGTTCCAACTATTGTAATGTTTTCACAATTTTTATTTTGTATGAAAGCTAACAAATCCCTAGATATGTTGCTTGCCTCTTCCTATTCTATGCATTTAAAATAATTAGTGAATCCAAAAAGTAAATTTTCCAACACAAACTACTAAATCCAAATGGGATGGGCCTCTATATTATCAACAACTTGTGAAATTTTGTTAATTTTATTAGCCACTTAATTTCGCTACATTACAAACATTGCCCAGAATGCTCTATGTTTAAAATAAAAGTAATACTTAAATTAAAATTTTCATTTTTTTCTGATAAAATGCAGCTTATTAAAGTTGATAGACATGACTAAAATAATACTATTAACCCTTTAAAGGGCCATTTTTTTGTCATATTATGTTAAAATATTTTTAGGCTTGAAATTGGAATAAGAAAAGGGATTCATTTGCTTATTAGATAAAATTAATTTTATTAATAAATTAATTTGGTTAATTAATAATTAATTAACAAATCAAGGCACATCATTTTGTGTAAGATAAAGAACTGAAGCATCTAAGTTTCTGTCTTTCTAAAAAAATTTGTCAGAACTTATGCCAACCTACATAATTTCATACAAATATTGATAAATTTGGTCGGAAGCATACTTCTCACGGCCCTAGAAAGGGTTAATTTGGTTCGTGAACAGTTGGTCGCCGAAGACGACAGGTTCATTTAATTATTTAAAATACATCACTTGTATATATGTTTGATTTACAATATTTTACCTCGCCGAAACTAACAGTCATTGAAGACAATCTTTTTCACAAATTTCTTGGAACTTTTTCACCTTATACCTACAACACTATCTAACCCTAACTAATCGAAATTGGAGCATTCCGCTCACGTATCTTCCCAAATCACTTTTCCGAGAACCTCCGGAACAGCCCCTGCATCTTTTCCCTACATGGATTCGCTGTCTTCCCAATCCTTGTGTATTGCACTAATGAACTAACAATGCACATGAAAGAATGCCGCGCAAAGTATGTGCCTCGCAGAGATGCCGATTTAAGGGCTGAATCGACACTTTCCGGGTTTCCGTGGATGTTCCGAGCTTTAATTCGGTCGTTTCGACAAGAGAGGGATTGTTGGGGATGATTCTAAAGCCTAAAGGTAAATGGAACTCCCCAAACAATTAACGGAAAACAGGAATGAGATAGCTTGTAAACAGATGGAAAATTTATTCGAGAAATAGATGCGAAGCTGTGGAAGAAATAGATGCGAAGCTTCCAAAGTACCTAAACATTGTAAACTACTTTTTAGATAACTAATTCATAGCAACCCATTTCAACCTCAGTTCTTTCAATACTTTCTTTCCGAAAGTGGTCTTCCATGGACCAAAAATGTTATTAAAAATCTTTTATTATTAAATATTATTGTATAAAACTATTTATAATACATCTATTTATTATTAAATATAATAAATATTCATATAAATAATAATGTGTTGATTTACAAATAATAACGAACCACTTTGAAATAATTGAACACGCAAACTGAATTGAACGCTCAAAGCAAAATTTCTAATTTGGTGGGAAGGATTGCAGGTATTGCAAGCGAGCGAAACCATCTGAGAAACGCAGAACAAAAACAACTGACCCGATACAAGTATCGTGTACAAAATGGTAATTTTTATTCTATGTCATCAGCAAGTTAAAAAAAGGGCATTTTTGTGTATTTCATTTCTTGGCGTTCGACACGAGCCGCCTGTTTGCGTATTGTGAGTTTTTTTTAGCATGTTACCATCTGTCATGATGAATTTTAAGCTCGAAAATGCATTTTTACATTTTGTTAGAAAATTCCTATAAGAAGTGTTGCCGGACTGAACGGTTTCCTCTAAATATGACTAACTGTTCATCAACGATCACATATGCGCTGGGTATTAAAATGTTTTGGCATTATATCTACCCATATATCGTACAAGTTTCTAATGTTTGCAAATTTATCTTTTATCTCCTACAAAAACGTGTTTCTCAATCCTCAAATGTCAAAGCTTTTGGTATATGAAATAATCTTTTCAAACACATCGTGGCCTTGAAAATAGCTCACTCTTTTTCTAAACCCGACAAACTTTCTGTACATATATTGTAAGATTTAACACTTTACACACGAGAGGTGTCGAGTACTCACCGTTCAAGACAGTACATATTTTTGACATTTTATTTATTTATTTTACAGTTTTGATCATTAAGAACGCCCGCAGAATGGTAAAAAGATGTAAATTAACTTTTCGGGGATATTGAAGTTGAAATAATTATGTATATTCATTTTTCGGAACAATAAAAAAACTCTTGTATTAGGTGAATAATTTTGCATCGAATTACTTTTCCGAATGCAAAGGGTTAAATGCTTCAGAAAGAAAAAGTAGGCCTATAAAGGCACTAAATTTAAGGCTATCAATTTTCTTTTTCTTATCCCCAAACTTAAGTTTAAATTTTATATTTGTGTTCACAATGACAATCTTCTCGGTGTCTTTTGTGATAAACTACCTAAAAATAAAGAGTTTGCCGTGAGTTCTTGAAGTATCATGACTAATAGATCCGGGTATAAAGTTCAAAATATTCTTCAATGCACATTTATTGGCTTCCAAAGGAGGTTCGCTTCTCTACTGAATCAATTAACCACTAGACAAATCGATGCGATTCGTATATTCAATTCTTATTAATTATCGTCATCGTCGTCCGAAGAGAATTCAGAAATTCCAGAAATGATATATTCTAATTCTGACATAATTTCTTTGTCGTCTAAAGAATCAATAATGTACCATGAATTTCTTGTTCTAATAAAGATCTGTTATTATATGAGAACATGTTGTTTTGATTTGGGGTTTCTGAAGCCTAAAAATTCAAGGGCTGAAATTAGAAAATGATAAAGAAGATTGTTACATGTGGCGAGTTATCGCCAACAAAAAGTTACAATATGTATCCGATTCTCCTGTCTGGCCAATAAAGGGCAGAGTCATAAGAAGTTATCGCCCGAAGAAGCACAGAGAAGAAATTGTGAATGAACGCTAAACAGCTAGGAGAGGTATCGAAAGTTATATATATTAATTTTCAATTTCTCTAGTTGGCAAAAAAGTTTTGGAGCTCGAACAATTTTGAGATAAAGAAAAACCATCGTTTTCTAAATAACGACGCATGCGTCATCTGATTGGTTGGTTTGGTTTGTTGTATTTTATTGGCGCAAGAGCCATGTTATCTGATTGGTTGGTTTGGTTTGTTGTATTTTATTGGCGCAAGAGCCATGTTTTGACTAAGCTGCGCCAGTCAAATGGTTAAAATGATTTCGATACCAGTTTAAAAAGTGAGAAAAAAAGGAGTTTTTAGAAATGTTTTTAAATTCAACATGTAAAATTGATTAATTAAACAAGAAAATGGAGCAAAGAGATTTAAAAAGGCAATAAAATCTAAATAGAATGATAAAAACCAATGATTTTTAAGAAGTGAAAAATATTTTTGTGGGGATATTCACCCACTAAATCTAGAAGCGTTAATGGTGTCCTCGAAGAAAACAAATGATTACGATGGTGGTTAAAAGAGGGACATTGTATTAAAATGTGTAAAACGGTAAAATCTATAAAACATGTCGGGCACATCGGTACTTCATCTCCAAACAACAAAGCGTCATCTGATAGTCATGTGATTGTTTAAGACCGGTTTAAACTGGTTTTTCACGGGAAAAAAACTTTTATTGTCGAGAATATTTATCGAACTCGATTGATTTTGAGACTATCAAAAACCATCGCTTTTCAAAATGTTGGCGATTGCGAAATACGAGTCATGTTAGAACGTGATATTTTTCTGTCGGATTGATACCACATGATTTAAAAATTATAATTTCTCACATGATAACTTGAAATGCGGGATAGCAGATTTCAGTTTTTTTTTTATTATTATCATTGAACTTATCTCTGGTATAAATATGAATTGGTACGAGAATTAATAATTACACAGAACTGCGAGGAAAATTTCAAAACTGAGACCTTTTCAGTCGGAAAAAGGAAATCCCCTCAAAAGCACTTTTTAACAATTCTCAATGGTTATGAATTTACGCGTCTCCCGATAGTCTAAGGAAAAGGGTTTGAAGGAATTTCCTCTAACGGCCATTTAGAGCTCCCTACTGATTCTAAACATTTATGTCTAGACTTTCTGTCTCCATTACAAGATTCCAATACAATATGTTACAAGTTTCCAATGCAATATGTTATAATATATATATAATATAATAAATAAATTAACATATACCTATATTTATAATATATATTAATCCTTTGCACTCCGTTTGTGCCTCTCACACACCCTTCAAGCCGGTGCATTATTTGATGTTTTTTTTTTATTTATGTATCTTTTTAATTTCGATTTTTAAAAGATAAATAAAGAAGGGTTAGAAGAAGTAGATTATTTTGCATCCGATTGCTTTTCCGAATGCAAAGGTTTGGTAGTAAACATATTTTCAATTTATAAATATATGTATTCTTCACATTACAAAACAGAAAATTGTGTTTTTACTTTTTAAATTTATGCATTTTAGCATAAGGACCAAAACATTATGTAAAGATTTAAATAGATAGGAAGACTACTAACTGCAATGGTTCTCATGACAAGATTTCGGGAAAATTTCTTCAGTTGTTCACCGATCATGTTCCCTAGAACATATAACCACCCCTTGGTCAAAATCTTTATATCTATATATATGCGTATAACGCTTTGCCCATTAGTTTAGTTTAGTTATATTAACGTCCCGTTTGAAGCAACACTTGGGCTATTTTGGGACGGACCTCGCAATTTTGAACCGCGATCTGATGACGAGGACGACACCTGAGCTGGCACGCCCCTCTCCACACCACACCGCACCAGCGGGAGGACGTTTGGTCATGACGGATTTAACGTGCAACAGACCCCCTTACACGACGGTTCTTCGGTGGAATCGGGTCTCGAACCTGAAACCCTCCGGTTCCGAAGCCGAGACCTTACCACCAGGCCACCGCGGCCTCAACGCTTTGCCCATGTTCTCTTGTTAACTAGAGTAATTTTGTTTGGTTTTTAATTGTCTTGGAATATGTTGTTAGAAATGTATGTTAGAAAGTTCGTAAATGGCCCATCTAGCTCAAAGAGGGTGGAAATGGCGGGATGGAACGGGGTTGAAATTTTTATTTCGCTATAACTTTCTTAATATTGAAGATAGATAAATTAATTTAATCAGCCAAACTAGCGCCTCATTAAGACGAACAACTTTAGAAATTGAAGTTAGAGGTTGAAAAGTGATTTCGACTCCCTAATTTTGACTATTTCTAACATCAACAATTTATGTTGCCAAATAGTAACTCAGATGTGAAGGAATCTACCTTTGCTTACCGAGAGGAATTTTTTTAATATATATGTGTCATGATATTTAAAATTTAATTTAATATTAATTAATTTCCTAATTTTATCTTAATTTAGCCCATATTAACTTCATTCTAAAATGTTTTCTTATTTCCTGATCCAATTCCATCTTTTTTATTTAATTAATTCTACACGAGTTCTAAAATTGCTGAAGTCGACAAGTTCCCACGCTCCGAGTGAAGGGATAAAAAATTGTCAATTTAAGCGAATTCTTTTTAAATGATACCTGGATTTTCCTATCCTAAATCGGCACGTGTAAAGAAATCCCTATCAGAATCTCATAGTATAAAATCCCTGAGAAAAAAAATATTTTCTTTCTCGTTTTTGCTCCTTTCTCTTCCGCTCTTGTGCCGCGCTGTAAACGGACGTGTTTTGTCCGCCTTTCTTGTACATAATCTATGCTTCCCAGAATTTAAAAATGCGAAAGTGTGTCCTTTCTCTCTTCGGTCACGAAACGGCCTAAATATTATGTTTTTATATTATATTATATATATAGAGAGAGAGAGTAATTATTTTGATAAATAGTTAGTTGTATTTATCAAAAATAATTCATTGTAGTTTAGATAAATAGTTGTAGTTTTGATTGTTTGTGTTTCAATCAAAACAAAAGAATATCTTTCACAAAATGGCAAAGTGGGCCCATTCGTAAAGCCCCAACGTAATAGACAAGTTATTTTTAGTATAAATGGCTACTTATAATGCTTTATTAAATGGCTTTTGAGTCGAAATGGACCCAAACACATTACCAGGGATACAATTATTCCATTTCAGTTATGTTCATATCTAATCCACTCAACAACTTTTCCGTGAGACTCCCACCCCCACCCCCCCTTCCACCCCAGCATCTTTTCGCAAAGCAGATTCACCGCGTTCCTAATCATTGTGTACTGCGTCTAATGAACCAACAATACACAATAAGGAATGCGACGCATTGGACCTTCCCTGCAGGGATGTTGATGCAGTGGCTGAGTCGACACTTTCTGGCCGTTCGTTGCATGTCTCCGGTCTTAATCCGGTTGTTCGGCCATGTCTTCGGGCTAGAGGAGAGTTGTTCTGAAGGAAAAGGCAGATGGCAGTCCCCAAACAATTACTGGAAGGCAGGAATGCGATAGTGTGGAATGTGGATAATGTTATGCCCTTGAACAGGGTTCCTTGTTTAGAATACTAACAATCTCGTAACACGCTCATTAAATAATTATATTATTTGTTTTTATTCTTCTTTCAAATAAAATACCGATATGTTTTCGGACATTTTCCATTAGAACAAAGTATTAATTCACTTAAGCATTACAGTCTCATTCTTTTTATCGTGAAAACAATCTGATGAAGTTATAATCACTCTCTTCATAATTTTTCTCTGTTACTCAAACTCAACAGGAAAAAAAAAAGAATTTCTTTACAGCCAGGTTGCCTTATTAATTTTTTTTCAACTCGTATTTTATTTTTCACAATTCAAATATATTTTTCCATAGAAGAATCAATATTTTCAATGATAGTTTATAAAAACAACAAAGATTTGTTATCGGAAAAATTGATTAGTCATAAAAATTGTCTATTACATTTTTCCATTTTGTAATTGTTTATAAAAAGAATAATTCTAAGCCTTTGCACTTCAGTGTCGACGACTCTCCTCTCACCATTCAAGAGGGTACATTGACCTTTCATTTATTTATTTAATTTTGATTATTAAAAATACCTTCGGAGTAGTAAGAAGATTCAAATTAATTAAACAGAAGAATTCAACTTAGAACAATTATATATATTTATTTTTCGGGGCAATAAACAAGTCCTTTATACGGCGAATAATTATGCATCTAATTGTTTTTCCGAGTGCAAAGGGTTAATATTGTTACAAACCTGCAATTCGGCTTCCCGGCATAGTTTGTTCCATCAACAGAAAGAAAGTTTTACAGTCATCTGAATGGGACAGAGTCCAGGTGTGCGTCGGAGGTCCCAGAGCTTGGCGACAAACTTGGCGACCATTTGGCGACTTGGCGACGAATTTGGCGAATTTGGCGCCAAAACAGATAATACCCGAAACTTCGAGAATTTTCCCGATCCGTCCAGTATGAACCGAGATACGCCTCGAACGTTCCTGATTGGTTGAGAGGCTTCTAGCCCCACCTCCTGAGACCTATAAAAGGAAGCGGCCGCCGCTGCCAAAGGGAGACGACAGTGTCGTCGAAGACAGTGAAGTCAGTAATCCGAGCCAGAGTCGGAGAAGTAGAAGACGGAGTAGTCGGAAGCGACTGAGTCAAGCTAGTGCTGAACTGAGCTGTGCGCTACTGTCTGCAGTAGATTCTGGTTGTATGCTACACGTCTCGGGTGAAGATAATCGTCTTCTGTGCTGTATATAGTTGTCGTTTTGTGCTGTCCTGTGTGTCTTCGTTTAAATAAACGTCGTTGTTTTATTTTCTACTACCGTCTACTGATTGAGCGTTCTACACACCATATCACTCCCACTATCCAAACGAACCCCGGCGGAAATTTCGTAACAATATTTATATTAAGCCGTTTTATAAATCAATTCATTAATGTATCTATTATGCATTTCATCATTTGTGCATCTATAAGACTCAGAAATATATCTGATTTCCGGTTCGTAGGTTATAATTTCAAAAATTTTAAAATAATTATAAGCGAATCTAATGTTTTAAATATATGAAAAAAATTAATAAGTTATTACTGATGGCTTTTTTTTTCTTTCCATAAGTGAATTGATTGAGTTCCCAAAAAATGAAATATTTTATAGATAACAGCGGTAATTTGAATTTTAAGTATAAAAATTACTAAATTACTAAATTGTTGCATCGACACAAAAATGTATTTCTCTTCTACATTTCTTAACAATATTTTTAAAACCTTTATTCGATTCGAATTTTATGTAATTTAAGAAATCTGTTATTCTAAAATACTTTTATAAAAGCAAAATTCTTTTTATATTCCATTTTAATACCAAAAAAAAAAACTGTGATAACATCTACTTAAGAGCTACAAGAAGAAAAAAAACTCTGCTTTTAAAAACACCATTTCCATAAAATATTTAAACTTTCTTTTCTTCTAAAAGGCTTAGCTACTGCAGTAAATCGAATACAGGAAGCATTCAATTAAATATTAAAAGTAACAAATTTAAAAAAAGAAAAAATAAATTTAAAAAAATCTACTATATAGCTCTTTTTTTCCGCGCATTATAGCAGCAAGACACGCCATGTCATCATCCGAACCGATTTTCAAGCAGCTGAGCTGTCTTACTCTTAGAACAGAAGGGAGACGAAGTCATTAGCGTAGAACATTTCCGTCGGATGAGAGCATCTGTAATGCAGTTCTCTCGTATTGTTTACTCGATTCCCTTTTAAAACGAGGACATATTTAAATCTAAATATTTGTTGAAAGGAAATTTTTTTTCCCCTTTCTTTTCGTCTTTGAAAATGATACAATATAGCCAACAGTATTTTTGGAACAATTCAGTGAATGTATGGTAGTTTTTTCTTTTATTTTCTTTTTCGTTATATGAATTTAGTTTTCTTTAAAAATTCCTTTTCATGTTCATGACGTGCTTTCTCCGTGTATTTTGTTGTCTTTTTTTATTTCAATTTTCTTTCAATACTATTGGATTCATAAAAGACATTCTTTTATCTGCTATTATTTTTTATTGATAAAAATGAATTGGAGCGAATAAACAATTACTGTTTCAAAATAACATGTCATTTTCAAACGGATACAATTTAAACATGGGCAAATTAAGGATAAATTTTTATTAATAACTAGCTGCCTTTGACGACCAGCCGGTTCGCCAATCTTAATGTTCGTTAGAAGTTTATTAATTAAATATTTTATACAATTCCTACTTTAATAGCTTCTTCATCAAAATATTTTAAAACTTCAAATTTTAATAGTCATATAATTCACTCATAATATTATAAAGGCCATAACGTAATATGTATCTCTCTAATTTTCTGATAGCTCCCGTAGAATTTATATTTTAAATTAAAGTGGAAAGGATTAATCTACAATTAATATAATGATATTTTTTTACTGAAACAAAAGTTTTTTTGTAATATCATTACTGAAAACAGTCACTGAGCGTTTAAACTTTAATGTAATATTTCAATGTAATGAATGTAATAAAATTTAATGTAATGAAACAAATGTAATATTTCAAGAATTTGTTAACAAAATTTTCTCAGATTCATCATGAACAGATCGATTAATTAACAATCTTTAATTTTAAATGCATCAAACACTAAGAAAATAAAACGAATCGTTTAAAATAATCGCTCGAAAACAGGTTTAAAAAAACTACTTAAAAAATGATGTACTTAAAACTATAAGCATATATAAAAAATATATGACTAACATAAATACAATTTAATTACAAAAGCATACAACTAACCTAAAAATAATTTAAATCAAGTCCGCATCCGTTGATTATGGTTGTCAAAAATCAGAACACAATGCGCATGCGTGAATTTTCAACGCCAGTTACGATAACGCAAATGTGTGAATTTTTCTACGCCAGTTGGGGTAACGCTATGCAGATTAGAAATTTTTACTTTCCTTTATTCTGTTTCATTTTAATTTAAAAGTACTTCAGAATGAATCTGAAAGATCGATTCATTAACAATGTTTAGTTTTAAATGCATCAAGCATTAAGAAAATAAGCAGAATCGTTTGAAATAATCGGCCGAAAAATCTTAAGCCTAGCCTCATTAGCGTGGGAAAAAAAACTGAAGCCTTACTTATTTGGCGGTGGGGAAAATGGACAATTTTTTGGCGGGAAAGTTAGTTTTTAATTAATAATTAAAATTCTAATTATAAATTCAAGAAAAGGGACCCTAGGTGCACATTCCCGACCTCCAAGGTATACATGTACCAAATTTGGTAGCTTTAGGTCAAACGGTCTGGCCTGTAGAGCGCCAACACACACACACATTGAGCTTTATATAAGTATAGATAGATAAAGGAGAATTTATGTGTTGCTATTAGCTCTCTACAGGTCAAACTGTTTGATCTACAGTCACCAAATTTAATATTCATATAGTTTAGAGGATAAGAACACAAACCTTGCGGTAATTTATTTATTTTCTGTAAAAATACTTCATATTCATGATTTGCCTTCTTCGTATATTTTGCTGTCTTTTTTTATTTCAATTTTCTGTCAATACAATTGGTTTAATAGAAGATCTATTCTTTTATCTGTTATTATTTTTTTATTGATGTCAAAGAATTGGAGCAAATAAACAATTACTGTTTCAAAATAACATGTCATTTTCAAACAGATACAATTTAAACATGGGCAAATTAAGGATAAATCTTTATCTATACTTATATAAAGCTCAGCATGTGTGTGTGTGTGTGTGTGTGTGTGTGTTGACGCTCTACAGGTCAGATCGTTCGACCTAAAGCTACCAAATTTGGTACATGTATACCTTGGAGGTCAGGAATGTGCACATGGGGTCCCTTCTTTTTGAATTTTTAATTATAATTTTAATTATTAATTACAAACTAACTTTCCCGCCAAAAACTGTCCATTTTCCCCACCGCCAAATGAGTAAGGCTTCATTTTTTTTTCCCCACTCTAAAGAGGTTAGGCTTAAGACATTTTCCACAGATTATTTCAAACGATTCTGTTTATTTTCTTAGCGCTTGATGCATTTAAAATTAAACATTGCTAATGAATCGATCTTTCAGATTCATCCTGAAGTACTTTTGAATAAAAATAAAACAGAATAAAAAGAAAATTAAAAATTTCTAATCTGCGTAGCGTTACTCCAAGTGGCGTAGAAAATTCACGCATTTGCGTTATCGTAACTGGCGTTGAAAATTCACGCATGCGCATTGTGTTCTGATTGTTGACAACCATAATCAACGGATGCGGACTTGATTTAAATTATTTTTAGGTTAGTTGCATGCTTTTGTAATTAAAGTGTATTTAAGTTTATCATATAATTTTTGTATATGCTTATAGTTTTAAATATATCATTTTTTAAGTAGTTTTTTTAACCTGTTTTCGACCGATTACTTTAAACGATTCATTTTATTTTTTTAGTGTTTGTTGCATTTAAAATTAAACATTGTTAATTAATTGATCTGCTCATGATGATCTGAGAAAATTTTGTTGACAAATTCTTGAGATATTACATAAATTAAGAAAGATGTTCTTTAGTGCCCATAAAGTTTAAACGCTCAGTGACTCTGTTATCAGTAATCATATTATAAAAAAATGCTTCGTTTCAGTAAAAAATATTATATTAATTGCAGATTAATCCTTTTCACTTTAATTTAAAGCATAAATTTTACGGGAGCTAACAGAAAAATAGAAAGATACATATTGACTGAAGGCCTTTATAATATTATGAGTGAATTATATGACTATCAAAATTTAAAGTTTTTAAATATTTTAATGAAGTATTAAAGTAGGAATTACATAAAATATTTAATTTAAAATTAAGGTTGGCGAACCGGCTGTTCGCCAAAGGCGGCTAGTTAATAATAAAAGATAATTTCTGTGTTATGATTAGCTCCCCTACAAGTCAATCGGTTTAATCTAGAGTCAGCAAATTTATATTCATTAGTTTGGAGATAAGAATACACACCTTGAGGCAATTTATTTATTTTCTTTAAATATTCGTTTTCATATTCAACATGGGGTTTTATTTCATGTATTTTGTTGTCTTTTTTATTTCTATTTACTCTCAATACTATTGAATTCATAAGACTTTATTTGTTATTATTTTATTTAAAAAAGGTATTGGAGCAAATTAGCAATAATTGTTTCAAAGTAACATGCCATTTTCAAAGAGATATAACTTAAACATGGGCAAATTAAGGATAAATCTCTATAAATAATAAAAAAGAATTTGTTCGCCACTACTAGCTCCCTACGTCAGACTGTTTGATCTAGAGTCACCTCATTAGATATTCATAAAATTTGGAAGATGAGAATGTGCATTTCGTGGCAATTCATTTAAAAATTTAATTTCACTGCACATTTTCAAATTAAAAAAGTATCTTTTTCAATATCTTTTTTACCAATTTAATCTTCATGCAATTTATTGCTAATATTTGAAGATTTTAATTTTATTTATTTATTTATTTATTTTTGTTTAATTTTTAACAACAAATCTTAATGTTACAAAGAAATTTTGACTGCTTTCGTTGTTTCAGCATGTGTTTAATCTCGCGATTTTTCTTCCATCGTTGAAACTATAAATTTTCCAGTAAATTCTTTTCGAATTTTGCGCGTGGATTTAGAAAATGACTACGAAATAAAATAAAAATAATAACAAATTTGAAAAATCTTAGTTTAGTTTAGTTTAGTTATATTAACCTCCCGTTTGAAGCAACACTTGGGCTATTTTGGGACGGACCTCGTAATTTTGAACCGCGCTCAGATGACGAGGACGACACTTGAGCTGGCACCCCCCTCTCCACACCACACCACACCAGTGGGATGACTTGGTCAGGACGGATTTAACGTGCAACAGACCCCCTTACACAACGGTTCTTCGGTGGAATCTGGTCTCGAACCTGAAACCCTCCGATTCCGAAGCCGAGACCTTACCAAAAGGTCACCTCGGCCTCTTGAAAGATCTTATCCCCATTGAAAAGTGTTGGATGCCAAAGACGGCAAGTTCATAATAAGAGAAACGTGCATATTTTCTTCAAAATAAATGAATGTGCATATGATGAATTTAGATCCCATTTATAAACAAAAAATATTAATTCATTTTATAAAATTAATTAATATTATTTAAATATTAACTTATCCCCCAGTGTATAAGGTAATAATTAATTTCATTTATAATATAACATTAACTTCACGATAAAAAAATGATCGGTTCTTTTAACTGCTTACTTTTCAACCAAATAAAACTCTCTAATCGTTATTATCTTTACATGCAGCAAAAGATGAAACGAAAGATATTGTTTTGATTCGAATCTTTTTTATCGTCTGATTTTTAAAATTTAATAAACAAGAGTTTGCGGATCAAACAAGAGGAATATTACTTAAAAGATTGGATATTTAATCCTTAAATAAAAAAAAATGAGATTACAAGCATCTGGATATTTTAAATCTTCTTAAAACACAAAGTAGAAAGAAAACACAATCTAAATAATGTACTAGTGGAATTTAGATTATATTTCCAGTATAGATTATAATTCTATTCTTTATATTGGCAACAGCTTTCGAGCACGATTAATAAATATCAGATCGTCTCATGTGAATAGTAAAGACTTATGTAAAGAAAATATTTGATTAACTTAGTTTAAATGACAGTGGATTTAACCTTTGTAAACATTCGAGAGTTTACAAGTATGTTGAAATGTTTACAAAATGTTTTGAAAGGCTTTTTTTCAATTATCTTCTGAACGTTATTTTTCAAATATATATATATCATTTTGAAGAGGAAATTTATCCAAACTGTTTCTTACATAAGAATGTTTTGAAGACTCTATTTGAAAAATATTGGAAAACTGTTTATATAATTTTATTTAAAAAAAACACGTGAAAGAGTATACAAAATGCTCTTATAAACTTTATTTAAGAAAAAAAAATAATTACACCGAAATGTCATTTGCATAAATGTCATCTCTATGGAGATTTATATTTTAGCAATAAAAAAATTAAATTCATAAATTCATCGGCAAGATCGCTTGCATAAAAGCATCTGTCAGAATTATTACACAGAAGATTATTATCTCACAATGGCTGTCTACGCTACTAGTGATTTATTCAACAGAACCAACAACTTGATTCGTAACAAGTTAATAAATTATCCTTAACTGCTTGGTCTTTTTTAACTAATTAGGTAATACTTTTCGTTTTGGGGAAACGATATCTAACTGATTCAATGAAGAATTAGTAGAATATTTGAGATATTTATGGATTACATATAATTTTTGTTGCAAATTACAGTATTTTTGTTTCATTTCTCAACTAAGCTCTTCTCCAGAATATCTATTAATATTACCATCAATAGATTTCATCTGCTCGTACTCCCCACCTAACACCTTCTTCATGATTATAGTAATCTATATAGTTACTTTTTCTGTGTATTGTATATATAAACTAAAATTTTTTTTCTTAATAAATACTCCCACGTATATCCTTTCAACCGACAGGGAATCCTAGAGATTCGGAGTTCGGGGATATTTTGTGGCGAAAGAAGTATTTTTAAATTATTTAATTTCGATTTACAGATTTGAAAAGTGATAATCCAATGGCGGTGTGAGAGATGAGAAGGCTTGTTGAAGTATTAATATTACATAATAATAAGCCTAGCTTTAGAAGCTCTGTATATCAGCAAATAGAGAGAACAAAACAGAAATGAACAGTGGTTCTCATTCAAAAAGGAAACGGAGCTTAGTTTTGTTTAGCTTAGTTAAATTAATGTCTAGTTTTAAAACAAAACATTACAGCCATTTACGAACGGACTTTTTGGTCATTTTGAACCATTGCCAGATGACGAGGCCGATACCTAAGCTGGTACGCTCTCTCCAAACTTCCACACCACACCAGTGGGAGGACCTTTGACCCCGACGAATTTAATGTCCACCAGACCCGCTTACTCGACGATTTGTCGGTGGAATCGGGACTCGAACCTGAAAACCCTCCGGTTCCGAAGCCGAGACCTTACCACCAGGCCACCGCGACCCAAAGTCAACTGAAGTATTGTCACATTAAGCACTTTATTTTTTTCAAATACAATCTAGTTGTGCATAAATTTTCTTTCGAAAACATTTCAGCTTTTTTTTTGTGGTATAACGCATTCTTATTATATGAATGGATTGCATAAGGTTAAAGTAATTACGGCAGAGCAGATCTCGTATCGAATTCCACTTCCTTTGAGTATTTCTGGTTTTCCAGCCGATCGATGTAAAAAATGCTAGTTTAATGTAAGCAAGCAATTTGTACGCCATCGCTCCAGGTGGGCGGCTTTTCTCTCACGTTCTGTTAGGAATATCCAGTAAATTCTTTCTGGCATTTTAGTAATTTAAATAAAAAAGAATATCACTCTTCTAAGATTCAGAGATACTCAAGACTCAATTCTTCTAAGACTCAATATCACTCTTCTAAGATTGATTAGGTTGACAGGATTTCAATATAACTCAGCAAGACAAAATCTTTAAGTTACAATTCATTATTACAAATATTAATGAATTTTTAAGCTTCCCAAATTCACAAACAGGAAACGCTATTTACATAGAATCAAAATTTAACTTAGTTATCAGATTATCCAGTATTTCGCAACTTAAATGAATTTCGCTAAGTAAGTAAACACTTAATAATAGAATTCAATCTTCACAAACACAAAACAAATTCTATTAAATAAAACTGAGTAGTAACGAGAAAGAAGAATATATTCAGGAGAATAGCCTTTAAAAAAATATAGGGTGATATTTGTAATAATGATACTAAAAAAGCACTAAAAAATCGACTAAGTCAGGATGTAAAAAAAACACTAAAAGATATGGATAAATAATATTTTTTTACAATCACACCATAACAAATACTCTAATATGTTATAGAAAATGTAATAATAATTAAAAACATTAACCATAAAAGTATCGAAGCGTTGCTTTATAACAATAACAATATTAGACAAAACATACAATTATAACAATTGTATGTTTTGTCTAATATAATATCAAGTAACTGAATTAATTAAATTATGAAACCAGATAACTAAGAAATAAATTATTGTGGTCTGCTATTTGCTAACACTGAATGTTCTGAGGACCAGAAATAAAGAATATAAATTCTTCCAATACGACACAATAAACCTTCTATAATTGCCATATATGCAAAACATTGAAAAAGGCACGTCCCGTCATCGATGAAGGGACTGTTAAGCAGTCCCTTCCAGTCCAAAAACAATCATGAAAGTCTTCCATTGCTCGCATGATTAAAATAAAAAAAAGCATTGGAATCGTCATTGGAGATTTTGAAGAATCTCCAGATTTCAGATCAAGGTCATTGGA
>JAPMOR010020534.1:6585-22555 GCA_026543865.1 Argiope aurantia
TTTAAGCGTTAGTTAAACATTTCCTGCTGTTTATTTTACGTTTTATTGTACATAAAACGATTTTTCAAAGTTGGAATGACTGTTTTCTCTTTTGCTATACCCGTTTTTAGCTTTTTCCGGATTATCCGCGATTTTTGTTATCCGCGGCGGCCGCGCCACCCAATTCCGCGGATAATCGGGAGTGTACTGTACCTTAAAACTTTTATTATTACTGTTTTGTGGAAATATAACCACAGCAAGAGAAAGCAGAATTTTTTATATCAAGAATGAAAATAAAGATTTGCATATAATATTTTATTGCTTAAAATATTGCGCATTTAGAACATGAACAATAGATAATTTTAATAAATAAGTAATTTTGATTAATAATAATTGTTTTTAGTTTTACTACTTCATAATACAAATATGTTTAACCAAGTCGAGCGATTCTGTTTTAAGAAGTACAGTTAAAGAATGATATGCAATAGAACATTTTTTTTCAATTTGATTGACAGGGTATTCCCCATTCTCGTACAGGAAGTCCATAAAATAAATTTGATCAATGGCAACATCCAATTTCTTCCCATTATGGCAACAGGAGTCATAAATATTGTCAAAAACTTTTCCCGGAACCTCAAATTGATTACTCCGTCGTAAAACGAATTTCGGAAGAAGCCAGTTCAATTCATCAATTTAGATGTCAATTTTTCACTCCATAAGAAAGAAATTTATCACGAGAACTTAAATGATGCCATTGGTTAGAAATAAAAACAATTCAATTAATTTATGAAATATCGACCGAGATAGGGTTCAAAAACTAATGTTACTTTATTTTGTTAACATTCATTCCTTATTTTTGACTTTGAAATTTATTTTAAATTAAGAAAAGAAAATTGTTAACTTCCAAAAATTATTTCTTAGCTGGTTTACCTTGCCATTTAAAGCAAAAGATACAGGAAGATTGAAAGTTTGATTCATTTATTAAATTTTCACTATGTGTTCATTTGCATTTTCAGCAAAACCATTTTGACTTTTTCAATTAATTGGGATTTAAAAATTCATTATTAACTTTATTTCTTTTCTAACGTTTTGAAGCAAATTTGTTTAAATAAAGCAGATCGATAAATTTTAATTGAAAATTTAATTCCGGAAATAATTTTTTAATTATATACAGCCAAACAATAGAAAGTATTTTATATCCTATCAATATATTTAACTATACCAAATATATCAATATTTAAAAATAACGTTTTAAGATAACTTAATTCTTTTATATCTTTAACCTTAAAATATTAACTATGAATCATTGTTTCTCATAAGAAAATAAGGAAATTTTTGTAATTTATATTTTGTGTACATCGAAATTTCTATTTATCGATATATTTTTTTTTCCGGAAACGTCATTACATTATATTATAGAAATTAGATTCATTTCCTGCAATAGATTTACAATTTTTTTTAATAATTAAAAAATATATATATAAGAAAGTAAGGTAAGAACTTCTTTTTTGAAGTCGAACTAGGATATTTACAGAAAACTAAATTATTTTTTAATGGTCCAGTAAAAAAGATGACACTAGAATTAGCAGCTTATTTTTTGAAACCATGATATATTAGAGCACTTCAATGGATGTACAAAGTGAGTAAATGTAATAGTGTCAACAAATAATTTAGCTCAATACGTTAGAATTGATTTGAAATGTTTATAGTTTTTAGTGTAATAATCACCAATTTTGTGCCGCCTTATTTTTAGAGATATAGAAAGTGTCGGATACTCAAATCAAGGTCAGTTCTGTTAGCAGTTCGGAAGATTGGTGTATGAGTTAAATAATTTTGGTCAAAAGAATGTTTAGACATGCTTAGCTAATTTTATGTTTGGGGTTAAAAAGCTGTGGCGAATAAAATGATATCAAAAAAAGTACGGCAATTTATAAAGGGGTGTAAAATGTTTAATAGAAATGATACCTCTTAATATATTCTAACTTGAACATCACAGAAAGAAGTTGTACATTACACTAGAGACTATATCAAAATATTACAAACATTGCAAGTTTATACTAACATTGTAACAGCAGCAATTATATGACTGCCACTACTAAAATTCTAATTTCTTAAATTTATAGAATTACGCCGGGTTCACACTCGACCAGTTATAAGACGGCCAGTAGGCAGAATATGCGTAAAAGGTGACTGATTTAAGTTTGCCACAATTTCATAAGATAGATTCAGGCATTCCATGCTTGGCTATAAATTGTTATTTTTGGTGAAATTTTTTTTCACTGCGTAACGTATTAAAATGATGGATATTAACATGGTAAAATAAAAAAAAAGGATTAACATATCTAAATTTCGAAAACTTTAGAAAAAGAATGGAATAAATGAAAAAAAAAAACCCTTCGCATCGGAAAGAACAAAGAGCAAAAAATCTCTCAATTAATCTATAAGTGATAAATTTTTTCAAGCCAAAAAAATCGCCAAATTCTACAAACGCATGTGCAGTAAGACAAAAATACAATACAGGGACACGTTGTCCAGTCGGGACAATTACTTGCCATGGACCGAACAGCATTTTTCAGCCTGTCTACGCATGCGGTTCCTACTGGCCGTTATATAACTGCTCCAATGTAAATCCGGCATTAGTTTATATTTTCGGGACAGTCGTTTGGTTGTGCTGTTGATAACGTTGAAACGATTTCGGTGTTTTGATTGTAATTACGCCAAAGAAAGAGTGATCAAAAATTACTTTAACAGCATTATGTGGAGGGCATTTTAAAGCATCTACACTCCATGCATTGTTACGACATGCTTATCTTTTGACATTCTTTGCCATCCAAAAACTAATTAGATGCTTATAATGCTTTATTGGTCCCGTTTGATTCCTGAAAAGACACCGCAATTATTTTAATTAGCAATCAAAATTAGTAGTTGCGATGTCGAAAAATAACTTTTCTACATTACTTTAATAAAATATTGTATTATATGTATATTTTAAGCCTAAAGTATGTATGCAGTCTAATATTATCATTGTTTTATAATGAGCCGGTGGAATATTAAATGTTAATCACGCCGTCTTGGAATATCGGTTACATTATTTCCGACTTTCTCTATTTATTGATAAACAGCTAAAATTTTATAAATTACTCGTCAGAAATCTATATTTATTATTCCTGGAATCACTAAAGCGGCAAAATCCAAAGATTCATTTTTGCATCAAGAAACCAAAATATTTTTCGAGTCATTTAGTGCAGCTCAATTCCTTCTCTTTTGGCTCATAAAAACTTTTTAATGCAAACAACAACAACAACAAAAAAAAAACGTAAACTTAGCAGCAACCATTTGCCACATTTGCACCCTTGTCAGACCCAGTTACTTTCTGAGCTTAAATAAATATTACAACTCCCTCTCTCATAACAAGCGCAGCGTTTGAACTCACCCTTGAAATAAATAAAAAAAGGATGAATTTCTTTTGGAGCACTGTAAACAATTCTCCCCTAAAAGAGCATACCTTTCTAAAAATATCCCTCTTTGAATACAGGGCCGTCCCCGAAAATCCCCACATTATATTTGAACGCGCAGGAAAGAGAGGGAGAAAAAAAATCTGCCGGTTCCCGGTCAAAATTTCGGCTTTTCGCCGGGTGCGGGCTTTGTGCCAAAAATTGGCATTAAGGACCTGGGTCGACGAACTCCGGAAAAGTTGTGCGGAATCAATGGCGTGTGCCGTCACCATGGCAACGGGAAGAACACCGGGAGCAACGGCTACCTTTATAGTCGGCGCACCTAGCTGCTGATGTAGCACTTAGGGCAGGAAGAGGACTTTTACTGCTGATGGGGATTGCTTTGCTCCCCGCTCTTCTCCGGTGAGGGGTCGTCCTCATATTGAGATAAAATATACATAGATATAAATAATAGATATGAATTCATCTCTTAGTGTTTTATTGGGAAAGTTGCCAGAAATACTTTGAAAGAAAGAGATAAAAAGAAAAGAGAAAATAATATATATTTTTTTATTCCGTTTTCAAGGTTTGGCAATGAAATTTAGGAGCAACATTTTTAAATGGATTCATGCTTTTTTTTATGCATGAAAAGAAAAATATTTAAATGCAACAGTAATGTAATGTAGTTAGTAGTGCGATGCGTTTAGTTCAACGTTAAAATAGTAGAGTATTATTCATTAAAATAAATCAATAGAAAATATTCAGGATAATCAAGTGCAATAAAAGGTAAATCGTTTTTTATGCTGCTTTATACAAGAGGATTTGACCTATATTGCTAATAATAGCATTTTTTGTTCAGGCTAAATTTGAAAATGAAAAAGAAAATATCAAAATATTTCTATAGAACCTGATTCTTTCTTAATAACTGTTACTGAAGTGTTAAAAAAAAGTTGCAATATATGCTTTAAAATCAAAATTGGACCCATTTGAAAAGTCAAAAAGCGATATCATATATACAAATAATTACTTTAAAACGACAATATTTATATGAAAAAAGAAATGTATTAAGAGAAAATTAATGCTCCATAAATATAATTTCAAGTTTAACTAAATTCAAAAACAATTTTCTCTAAAAAACAATATTAAGTATTGCTTTATCCGCTGCATTGATGATTGTGGACTACTACGTCATTAACATGTGACATCACTATGTGACACTACGTCACTAACACGTGACAGTGTATCTGAAATAAGTTGTTAAAGAGTTGTCTACTATAGATTGTCATGTGTCATGTTAAAATGACATAACACTAATTTTACAACTAATTATTTATATTAAATTACGCATGTTACGTGAATTTCAAGTTGTAGGAAAAAGGAATCATAAGGATAAGACATATAGTATGTTGATGAGTTTTCTGGACTGAAATGATTTGTATAAAAAAAAAGTATTTCTTCTGCACATGCGTGTATGTTGGTAGGTCGCAGAATAAATTATTATTGCTAGAACTAAAAATTCGACGCATATTTACTTTAAAAAAAAAGAATGTTTGCATTGAATGTGAAGTTTTTGAAATTTCAATTCTAATTTTATTTAGTTAAAGAATTAAGCCCTTTTTTTACCATAAACCAGTAAAAATATTATAGCAAAAAATTCATTTTTAGAAGTTAAAAACCCATTTTTTACAAAAGTAATTATAATGCAATTTGTTATTCAATTTTGACAATCCTTAAAAGGGGTTTTTTTTTGTAAAATTTTCAACCATATATATCATTGTTGAATTGGAATTCAAAGCGTTTTCCTTCCTTCATTAAATATTTAATTAGATAATTTTCTTTTACTATTAAAAGCTAAGGAAAAAGGATTCTGCTTATCATCTGTGGACACATACGAAAGTGAAGTTACAATAACGCGAAAGACAATGTGCAACGAGAGAAAATATTATTCGTTCAGAAACATTTATAAAGGCACATTGTTATCATGATATGTGATTCCATTAGGAAATCTAAAGCATAAAATAAAGAAAATAGGCATAAGGTTATTAAAATAAAATGGCTTCGTTCCAATGCCAAACTAAATTTTAAATTAAATATTATTTGAAAAATAATTATTAATAAAGCGTTTTTAGTAAGAAATTTTCTTAATATAAACAAGTGAAAAAGTATACATAATGAATCTTAAATTTAATGGATATCAAATCAATAGATTACATATTTGAAGAGAAAACATTTTTCAAGGAATATTAAATAAGATTATAACTGTAAGAGCACAGTGATAAGAAGTTATTTGTTGTTCCCTGTATGATATGATACGAAAAAAGACTTATATTAGCAGCCTTTGGTGACCAGTTTGTTCGCCAGGAAAAATTTTTTTTACTTCACTTTCAATGAAATCTCAGATAATATTTGATATTCCTGATTTAATTAAGTGATTTTAAAACTTCAAACTGTGATTAACATTGTACCCATAATAACCTTTCATTTTGTTGTCACCAACTTCGCTTTCTTATTCTTTATTCATTTGGTTTCGTTCGTCATCAAAATGGCGCAGGGTATTTTAAGTTAACTTAATTAAAATTTGTTAATAAAAAGAATTAAAAATTAGCAGCCATAATCTTTTGAACTTATTGGATATATTTCCTAATATACCTACTATCTTAGAGAAGTTGAATGAAAGATTTCATAAAAAATTGATGAAAAAGAAGGAAAAAAAGAATTTTAATATTTAGCAAAGGAACAGAATCACGTTAATTAATATTGAAATAAAAGATGAAATTGGTTTGAAATTAAAAAAAAACAATGTAAAGTATGATTGCAAATTATGCATTAAAATATCCTTTAATTTATTAAAATCTGGAAAAATTTAACAACTAAAATTAATATCATTAAAAAATATTTTTCGAATTTAAGATGGGGATGTCATTTTTATATAAAAATATTGCCAGACATAATCGACGAAAACCGCTGAGATTTTAATTTTTTTGAATAATTCAAAAAAAGTCATTTCAAAGTGCGCATTTATAATGCTACCCGATATTTCTAAGTTTAATGATACATTCTGTGTAGTGCCAATAGACGTAAACATACGTACAAATACTCATTTGCCCTTACTTCTAGAAGTGATTCATACTGCACATCGCAATATAAATTAATGATTTAATGATTTTTTATTTTATGAACATTTTTTTACTTCAATAATTAAATTAAAAACAGAGCTAATTGTGATTCAGTTTGTATTTAATATATTTTTAGGTTAAGAGCAGTGTTTTATTCTGTAAGCGGAACGTAGGCAACCGAATCCACAACCAACCAAAATATCTGAAACTTATACGAATCATATGACTCACACAGCTTGTGGCATTTGATTGAAAGCCCAGAGAATATGATTGGTTGAAAGGGTTTTCTGGCTCCCAGATTAAATTTGCTTCAATCTTTTATCTCAGAATTTCTGCAATAATCTAATTTTTCCCCCAAAAAGCTTTCAAGCAACAAGAGCAAATACATAGAACTTAAGTTTTTTTAAAAAAAAGATACCTGTTTCTAGATAAAGTAGGATTTTTAATAGAAACATTGCCTCGATGCAATATTTTTATTAAAAATACCGATAAATTTATTTGCGTTTTTCTTATTTCTTGTACTAGCAATTTATCCGCTTCGGTGTGTCTTTTTTATGTCGACTATTATTTATTTTATAAAGTGGATGAAAATACATTAAGAATTTAATATGGTAATAATATTCATTTCAAAACTTTCAGTTATTCAGATGTATTAAATGTTCATTTTTTATTAAAATATCAATCAGAATTTTAACTATCAAAATGATTTTATTCGACGGTTATATATTAAAATGGTTTTTACTTAAACATGAATTTCCAATTTCGAAATATTTACTTATAGTGATGTTTATGATTCTGGCTTAAGTGCACTAATCGTTATCTCGAAAAATAGTTTCGATAAAAATCTTAATGAAAAGAATCAATGTTTTGGAAATCCTATATTTCAGAACATATGCGATGTACTTTCTGAAAGACATTAGTGTAAAATCTTGTCCTTGGCATCAGGTTTAGTTGCAAGATCTATGCCTTTTACAAATAATTGTAGAAAAATACTACCTTTCATAAAAGGCATTTTTAAATGGCTTTGAAATTCAGAAATATTCCCCGATAAATATTCAAGTGCACGTTTTAATTCATAAAGTCGGCGACGTTTTGTTTATTTTCTTCAGCAAAAAGGAATTGCACATGTAAGGTGTATTAACCTCTTCGTCGTCCATGACGTATCTAGCGAGTTCAAGTGAAATTTCTGCATTGGGGAAGCAACACGCTTCAAGTTCTCTTTTACATTTTAAAACTTTTAAACGTTTAAAACACTTAGTAAATGTTTACTTGTTTGTGTTTTTATTTTTATTTGTTCTAATGCAGCGAAAAACAGAAGGGCAGCGAAGGGATTAAAAAAATTATGGGATTAACTCTGTAATGTAGTTGCAGATCCTCACATCGAATTTTTCATGTGCCGATATCAAATTGTTAACATGATATGATAATATATCGAATAATATCACATTGACATCTGGAGATATTTTAATTATCATCGGGCTCATCAGACAACTCTTAATCACTATGATATCTATGTCATTACTAAATCTATACTTTCTCAACTCCTAATATTCAATCAGCGATTTAGAACATTCAATTATGAGGGTTGCGTCATTTCACTGCAAAAACAATGATGTGCACCGATTCTGGTCTCAAAAAAGTTTTGATGCATCTATCTGTAATGTTCTTTTTGTTCTATTATTAATGAGTTTCTATGAGCAATTTTAAACCTCCTGTCTGTTTAGTTTAGTTATATTAACGTCCCGTTTGAAGCAACACTAGGACTATTTTGGGACGGACCTCGTAATTTTAAACCACGGTCAGATGACGAGGACGACACCTGAGCTGGTACCCCCTCTCCACATCACACCACACCAGCGGGAGGACGTTTGGTCAGGACGGATTTAACGTGCAACAGACCCCCTTACACGACGATTCTTCGGTGGAATCGGGTCTCGAACCTGAAACCCTCCGGTTCCGAAGCCAAGACCTTACCACCAGGCCACCGCAGCCTTTTTTAAAATAGGATTACCAACACTTTATTGCACAAATGGTGGAAAATTCAAATTTTGCACTCATTTTGGGACATTTTTTATAAGCCATACCTTTCAGTATTAGGCAACTGATGAACTCTAATTTACTATAAATTACTAAACTCACGAAAGATTTTACCAAAGGACATGAAACGCTTGCACTAGAGTGAAAATTTCAGCAACAAATAGAAAGGAATCGATATCCGCACATGATTTACTATAGTAATCTAGCAAAGAAAAGAGATGCAAGTAAATTAATTATTGAATCCATGAATAATGGCAACAATCTAATGATTCACCCAACACGCAGTAATTCATTGCCTTTATCGGATCATCTGTTACAAGATCAATGATTTCAATCCTCGCTTTCAGCAGGCCATTCGTTGCTTTAGCAGACAGATAACCGGATAAAAGGCTTTTGACAACTCGCGCTGCTCTTGACTCTTGTTCCCAGATAACATAAATCACAGCATTCAGCGGGTTTTACCGGATTACAAAAGCTTTCACCTTTACGTCCAGGAGCTTAAACAGAGCTTAAGCCACACTAAATACAATGTCCTTTGAAAAATGAAAAGCCACGCTTTCGAACAACTCTATGTAATGTTTTGATTCTGTTATTTCAATGGGATTAAGCTTTAATGAAGGATTTGTATTTGTAAATTTTTATTTTCATAGATTAAATTGTAATCTTTTATTTCATTTTAAATGGGAAAGAAAGTATCGTAACAGGTTTAAGCATTATATTTTACTTGCAAGAGTTTCACTAAAACATTTTGCAATACAAATAGTGGGAAAGATAGAATAATGGCTATTACAGTCAAGTTGTATAAAAATATTGAACGCATATATGTTTTATGGCATATCTCTTAATAAGAAAGGACAATATATGTCTATGCTTTTGTGTGGGTGTTGTCATTTTGTGGTAAGGCCATTGGAACTTACATATATCTATGAAATATGGCCTGAATATGCTTTGGGAGACAGGAATTTGTACACTGGAGTTTATAAAAAATTTAATTAAAATTAAATAGGAATTTAGGGTTTTTCCCTTGATAACAATGGAAAATAATATTGAATAAAATGTTTTTTTAGATTTGCTAAAAATTCAACAAATTTATTTTCCTGTGATACCAATTTTAAGGGCACACAATATTTTCTCTAGTTAATGCATTTTTAAATAAATTTTAGATATATTTTTTAACATTATTTTCCTTTGTTGTAGTGAAATTCGAATTATGTTCATTTTTACCCCAAATATTTCACTTTGGAATGTACGTAACTTAGATATATATGATTTGGCCTTTTTTTTATTACAATAAGATTTCTTTTCTATAGCGTGGTTCAAATACTAGATTGTTTTAAATTTTAGCGTAATTGAAGATAATTTAAGTTAAAAAATAAGCAATATTTGGTTTGTGCAATTCTAAACACTATCGTTCCGTTAAGGAATCGAACGTATTAAACTATATTATAGTTCTTTAAGCTTGCAGTTTTTGATTTTTTAACGTAATGAATTAAATTTTTTACTGTCACTAAACAAAGATTCTTGAAGTTATTACAAAAATTATGCAATATATTCGATAAAGAATTCACAAATTATATAATTTCCCTTATTATTGCCATACATTTTAGATAATGTTTCGATTCAGCAGTCAAATGTTTCGTTTCTAGTCCAAATGAAATCTTATGGAATGTATCAAAATGAAAAAAAAATGCATAGTAATTTTATTAGTGCCTGTTGAATTAGTAATGTAAATTAACTCATAAGAAATTTTCTTCCCGATAACTAACTGAATATAGGCGAAAGAGAAAGTCGTAATGATATAAATATTTAACAGCTAAAATTTCCGTTCGGGATTAATTTTTTGAAAATGTTACAAAATACTTATATTTTTTTAACTCTACTTAAAAAATTATAATTAGCCGTGTAAAAAGTATTTCATTTAATAGAGAAAAATATTTTAAAAATTAAAAAAATTATGGGGTTTTTTTTTGTGGCTAAAAATAGATATAATTCAAAAATCTTCTAATATAGAAGTCAGACGATTTTTTCAAAATATTGCATTTAAGTAAGAAATAATTTCAAAACAAATCATTGAATATATTATCTAGTTCTTGATAATCTATTTAATTTTTTATTAAAAAATATATTGTATTTCTATCTAGTGTTTGAATATTGGAATCCGACTTATAAATAATATGAAATTTTCATTTTTTCGTATTATGAAGCATTAAAAAAATGCACAATATTTTTAATGATCAGATGGCTTTTCATTGCCGAATATATTCAGAAATTATGATGTCAAATTTCAGATCAATGTCTGCAATATTTTTTGAAAAATTTATTTTTTGTCGAAAGAAACAATTATCTAAAAAATACCTTAAAGTGTTTTTATTTCAAATAGCAAGTAAAAACTCTATTCTAAAAGTTTGGAAAGTATTATTCTTCCACTTCCAGTATTATACTTCCATTAAAATAACCTATTTAAAATAAAATATGAAAATTAAATTTAAAAAAAATTATGGCAACTGGATTTGAGAAATATTAAAATTCTCAATCATAAATCTCACTGTGGAAATACGCTCAGATTAAATGATTGAGATAAAAAAGGTCATTCAAAATTTAATATAATCCTTTTGGTTTTGAAAATGAATCATTTTAATCCCATTTAAAACGGATGAATAATCTTTTTAGAATAGAATTTTTCTTCTGTCTGCGAATATGATCAAACAGAAAAGTATTTAAAGAAAATTTTCGACAAAGTTTAATTTTTCAAAAAAAAAATCGATTTGTAATTTTATCAAATATTTCCTTTTGTGTAATTCATATTTAATGGGAAAAGCCACAAAACTTTCGATCAAAAAATATGTAAAATATTTTTAGAATTTAATTTTTTTAAAAATATTTTACTATATTTAAATTATTTTGATGGTTGACGACTCATTTATATATGGGGTTTTTTAATATCTATAATTTTCCCACTTAACACTTTCCTCTCAGATTAATATATTTTCAATTAATTTCGAAAAAAATATTTTATTTCTTTACCGAAATTTATCGATCACATATCCAGACGCAAATATAGTGGACTGTTTTGGATGGCCAACTCGGTAACTTCCATTATTAAAGGCACTACAAGCATTTTTTCCTTTCTATGTAAACAGAATTATATTTAAAGTTTAAATCTCTTCGATTTTAGATAGAAGATAAAACCTTAAAGGAGACGACCCCATTAGTGTGATGGGGAAATTAAGAAAGGAGAAGGCCAGCTGAAGTGTTGCCCTCATCATCTGACCGCCATTCAAAATTACCAGGACCGTCCTAAAATGGGAAAAGCCACAAAACTTTCGATCAAAAAAATATGTAAAATATTTTTTGAATTAAATTTTTTTAAAAATATTTTACTATATTTAAATTATTTTGATGGTTGACGTTTTCGGTTGACTATTTTGATGGTTGACTAAGTTTTAAATTTAGTTTTATTTTTAAAATTAAAATAAGCTTATTAAAAGCAATAATAAATTTTTATGTATTTTCGAATTCAAACGTTTTCCTTTTTTCAAAAGAAATAAGAATATGAGTTATACTAAGTCATTAATTAATTGCAAATTAATTGAAAAAAGGACTACAATAATAGTTACGCAAAGATTAACTATTACAAATCAATTAAAATTTGAAATATTGACGACTTTTCTTAAAGTATATTTTTAATTTATAAGATATGTATACAATCATTTGTTTAAAAATTGCGTATGAGGTTTACTTTCAAAGGAAAAAAAGAGTAAATGTGTTTCTAAAAGAGAGAAAAAAAATTAATTCTAATGGAAAAATACATAAATTTTTGAATTAGATTTCCTCATTCAAAGAAAAAAATGCTTGAGATTTTCAATTTATTTATATTTAAGAGAAATATTTTTTTTTCCGATTATTCTGATGTTGTATAAAAACAAAATTGATCTTTGTGAAAGCAATATTCTGTAAAACACAAGTTATGCAAATATAAAAATGAATGTAATTTCTCAAAGAATGAACGCCGAAACAAATTAGAACGTTTTTATATAATAAATAGTTTAAAAAAATTAAGAATATCGAATAAAAAATATCCCATGTTTTTTTAGATTGATTCGATATATTTTCTAAAAAAGTTTATCAAAAAATTGCGCAGCTGTTTATTGTATATAAGCTCTGTCGAAAGAGCGTATCTTTCCGCATCACCAAAAGAAGCACCAAGAGCAGCTTTTATTCAGAAAAGAGGATTTCATGGATTCTGGATTAGGATTAGCGGAAAAGAAAATGGGAGCATAGAATAATAAAAAAAAAAGGATTTCAAGATGTCATACAAAATAAATAGGCTTATGTGTTTAGAGTTTGGTACTTTTTGAGCCAAAAAGGATAAGAAAAGAAAAAAAGAAGTTGAAGAAATTTCAGTCATTATTTTGGTTGTAAGGTCAATGACATTCTTTACTTGTTTTATGTTTGTTAAGATGGAATTTTTTTCATTCCTTTCTTAATGTATTAGAGATAACTTTGTCCTGTGCACATATATCTTAATTCATTATACCTGTATCTTAATTATGAGTAATTCGATTAATTTAATCTTGGTTTCTTAAATATGCCACCAATCAGTACAAATTTGAAAAAAAAAAATTCGAGATTCCTTAGAATTTCCATTAAAAACCTCAAATCAAAAATATTTTTTTTAAAAAAAACACTTTTTTGTACATTAATAAAGATATTTTTTATTATCATGTGTGAACTTGATGTCGTTTTGGTTTGAGTTGCACAAAATGCACGGTAGATAATTATCGCTTTTGGGACATCAATTTTTCGCTTTCAGAGTTATTAGAAAATGATAAAGAAGGTTGTCATATTTGGTGACTTATCACCAACTAAAAGTTAGAACTTGACGCGAATGTCCGTCATGTACCTGATTCTCCTGTTTGGCCAATAAAGGGCAAGGTCGTTGGAAGTTATCGCCCGAAAAGCACAGAGAGAATGGGAATGGACACGAAACAGCAAGAGAGGTATCGAAAGTTATTTATATTATATAATTTCTTTTTAATTTTCAATTTTTCTAACTGGCAAAAAAAGTTTGGGACCTCGAACGGTTTTGAGATGGAAAAAGAACATCGCTTTTCTGAAAGATGTCGATTGCGCAATACAGTAGTTACGTGATCGTTCCAAACCAGATTTTCGGGAGGGGGGATGGAATATTCTGACATCCAGATAAAGTTGGAAGCTCGAACGATTTTAAGATTAAAAAAAATATATCTTTTTCGAAATATAGACTCATGTGTAATCTGATAAACCGGTTTAAACAATAAAAAGCTGACTTCGGAAAAAATTTTTTAGAACTTGATTGATTTTGAGAACACTCGCCTTTCTAAATGTTGGGGATTGTGAAATATGAGTCATGTGAGAACATGATTTTTTTTGTCAGATTGATACCAAGTGACTTAAAAAAATAATGTTCTCACATGATAACTTGAAATTTCCAATAGTGATTTTCAAGTTTCTTTAATTGTTTATATATTTATTTATTTTGATATTTCACACCATTTCCTAGATATTTTAAAGATTTATCGATAAGCCTTTGATCGACAATTTAACCTTATTTACCCTTCTAATAAGAACGTTCATTCAATTTGTGATATTTAGTTCTTTAGTCAGTATAAAAACTTAATGAACTTCCGGGAATGTAAGCTTTAAATACAAATGTTACAATACCATTAAAGAATTTTCAAAGTCGGTTAATTTTTTTAATGAAACAATTACAGTTCTACCAAATAGAAAATATACTCAATACCATAGTTTTTATCTTTAAAAGGGAGTGACTCCCATACGAATATTAGCATATCTGACAATTGATTGCTGTTTATATATATCAAATTTTTAGTCACAATGTTTTGAAATTTCTTGAGAAGAAATCTCAAATTTTTGGCCTCCAAGTTTTGAGATTTCTCAAAAAGAGATCTCGGTGTTTGAGATAATATCGTTACAAATATTGAATGCTCTCACAATTTGCATTGAAATGACTATACTGAAACGTGAAACAATCTGGAGGTTTTGAAATAAAAACTTTATTTTTTTTTCTGGTTTAGTGTAAAAATATTAATCTTAGTACAATAATATTCAGTAAAGATTAAAAATCCTAATTTATAATAATTTGTTTGTCTACTTCTATAAAATTTTCGTCTGCAGAAATAGTTTGCTTTCATGAAGACGTAAAATTACATTCTGCTTTGGCGAAGACAAAAAAAAAAAATATTTTTGGATTCAATAAACTTATAAGACCAATATTTTCTCACTAGTCAAAATAGGATGTCATGTTATATAGCTCAAACTATTCAAATTTATCTGAATAAATAAAATGAAAAGGAAATTAATGATGAAAAATTAATTGCATATATTTAATATAAAATATAATGAAGTCAATCAAGTGTGAGAAAGTGATATTATAAGAGAACTTTATAATTAAAAGATAATCAAGTTAGTGAATAATAATCAGTGAATCACATCGAAAATTGCAATCGATCATTTTTACCAAACACGATGTAATTAACACTGACGGGAAATTTTGGCAAATGAGAAATATTGTGACATTTTAAGGTATTTTTTGGTGACATTTTAAGGTAATTTTTTTTAAAAAGTAAATATTTTAATGTTTATAAGATGTTTTTATTAATATACACATAAAAGGATGAATAAAAATGAAATTATTTGAATATATATACGTAACTTTTGAAAAAAAAAGCAAATTTTTATGTAAATTTTAGCATTTATTTGCAAAAACTAGGATTGATATTGAGAAATGTTTTTTTTACATTTTTTCATTTTTTGGGGGACGTTACATGTATAATACATCTTAGAGTGTAAGTAACTATTACCTAAGAATTATATTCAAAAATAAAACTTTTGTGTGTAATATGAAATTTTCTATAAAATTTCGGAATTTTTCCAACAATATTTATATTAAACAATCATAAATTCAATATCAGATCATTCCACATCAAATACATAATTCATTACATTCTGCAAAACATAAAGAGCAGTAATTATAAATTTCATTTAGATATCTTAATTACTTTCTTAGATATTCCGATACTCGTACAGTAGAATTATGAAAAAACTCTCTTCAGAAAATGCATATAAAGTTTTTAAATGCTTATAAACTTACTTCATCACTTGTATTTCAGTAGTATGTTTTAACTTGACTTATTGACACAGAGACAAACATATCATTGGAAACAGAAATGTATCTATTTTTAAAAACTGCAATAACTATAAATAAATAAAAATTAAAAGAAAAATTAAATGCATATTTCTATCAAAATTAATGTTTTCAACCTAGTCGGATATCTTAATATGGAATTTCACCTAATTCAGCATTGACACAAGAGCACAATTCCATCCCATTTTACTATATAT
>JAPMOR010020534.1:22655-40607 GCA_026543865.1 Argiope aurantia
TCTCAATTGCTTTGGCTAATATTTTTCTACATTACTATGAGAAAAAAATAATTAAATATAATTTGATAAACGGGTGGAGATATATTGATGACCTACTTCTGATTAATTTCGACAATACTAATATTGTAACCAATTGCTATCCAAAAGATTTAATTCTAACAGAAACGAATAAAAATCAACTTGAGGCTACCTTTCTGGATTTAAAAATCGAAATTGATAATGATAAAACAATAGTTGGTATATACGATAAAAGGGACGAATTCAACTTCAAAATAACAAAACTATGTAACTACCATTCCAATCTAAACTCTAAAATTTTCAAAAATCTAATTTTCTCACAAGTTAACAGGATCAAAAGGGTTTGCAATAATAAAAATTCCTATATTGAAGCATCAAACAACCTCATTAATAATTTAATTAAAAATGAATTTCCTAAAAATTACTGTAATGTCAATCTTTTAATTAAAAAAGGTATGGTTTAGGATTAATCCTTTGGCTTAAATAAAAAATAGAACTTTCCTTGCATATTATATCACTCAATAGGTGGCGCTGCGAGCTTACAATTTTTACCTAAATTACCGTTAGCTTTGTGTTTTTAATAAGCGGGAATCACAATCGATAGCTTAAAATTTCCTTGCCTGTTGAAGGTATGTTTTTGCCTTTTCGTTATTTCTTTAGTGTTTTTTTATGGTTTTTTGGTGTTTATTGTTATTTTGTTATTGTATTTTTACTTATTAGTGGTTTTTCTTCTAATTTGTTGTTTTGTATTTTCCTTTCTGTTAAAATGGTATATCTCTTGGGCCTAATTTCAGGGGATTTTCGGGTCAGGAAGGAATCATTATTAGACGTAATGTCTGAATTTCCTTAACAGAAAAAATCCCTTTTTTGAATCCCTGCCTGAGGGTGACCCTTGAAAAAGTCTTCAGGCCGGATTCTTCTTTTTTTATATATTTTTTATTTGGTTTGTTTTTCCATTTAACTTGATTTTTATACTTTTGTATATATATATATATATATATATATATAAGCTGCTACAGCTTCAATTTCTCACAGGATCTATTTTGCATTGCTGTGATCATTAGAAGAAAAATTTTCCTTTAGGCATATTGGTTTTAATTTTATTAGATTAATGTTCAATGCGGTAGCTACAGTAGTATCAACACTATTTAGAGATGTCCATCTTCATTTTTTGACGATCAAGCGAAGAACTTGCATCCGTATATCAAAATTATGACATTTTACAAAAAGTTTGACCGGCGATAAATTTACCCTTGATCTTTAATGGTTTGAATGAATTCAGATAGACTTTTTAAATAGAATTCTGTATCCAAATCATTCTTCCACTACGATTCCCAAAACAAGAGTAGTATGAAAGCATGGAAAAAAAAATACTGCGCATTGAATATACTTTCATCATCTGAGTAGAGTTCAAATTTAAAGATCCGTTCAGTAATAGCCCTCCGATGAATTTACACAAAGACGTTAATCTAATGAACTTTGATGGAACAAAAATTTACAACCAGGCCACCACAGCCTCTTCCTTTGAGAACGGTTAAAAAATAGTTCCGGCATAACCTTACTTTCGATACATTGAAACTGATCTCTTGCGTGGTAAAGTGCATTTCATACCAAAAAAAAAATACTATTTTCATTTTTAAAAAATTAAGAACAGAAAAATCGGAAGACTTTATTACTCACAATAAAATTCACTCCTTAATAACATGGTCGCATGCCTGTGATTCGTAATAATATCCAATAAGATGCTTACTTCTTTGGTATCTCTTAATTGTAAAAGACATACCGGAGAGCATATCTAATTAGATAGTGTCAATCAAAGGAGATTCATACGGTAAACAATGTGTTAAAACAACTAAACATAGGCATATTCTGTCGACATCAAATTCTGTCCTGAATACGAACTTTAACTGTCATCCGACCTCGAGTGACACGGCACTCAACGTGTTCAATAGAAGCAATGCATGCAGACACAAATTTCATTCTGTGATCTGGTTTTACAATTTTGATATTTTACCTTTATAATAGTTAATACCGCAATCGCAGTACTAATACGTTATACTGGTATTGAATCATCATTTCTCATATAAGATGAAATCAAACCTTCAAAGATGCTATTATTCGAAAAAAATTACTCATTTCTCGCAAACGCTCAAGTGTTCTATGGATTCATAATTAAGACAGTGTATTCCCGAAATGGAAAATGCCAACTAAGTAGATGATGAGTAAAGCAAAGTAGTTAAGCCTAGTGAGAAGTGAAAGATAATTCAAATTGCAAAATATTATGAATAGTTAATGGATCCAAATTGTATACATAATTAAATTACGATTCATGATGATTTAAGGAAGATAAATATGTGGAAAAATCAATATTTGGCAGAAATATCAAATGTTGTTTGATTCGAAATGAGTCGTCTTTGGTTAGTTATATTTAATTTTCTTTAAATTATATAACTTCATGATTCTGACAAATTATCAAATATTAATTATTTTCAGTGTTTCTTATATATGATCCTTTTATTGTGAACATGGACCTATTAGTCTCATGATATCATAGTACATATAGAAAAGTGTCTATCTTATTCACCTATTGTCTAAATATCAAGATATTGTAACTTCACTATTTTATATGCATTTTAATCTGGCAGATATTAAAAAGAAACCTTGTTATTTAGTTTTACACAATGGAAAAATATCACGGGTTTCAGTATTCAATGAAGCAATCAATTTCAAGATGACAATACAAATTTTTGGATACTAGGCAAAAAAAAAATTATCAAAATTTTGCAAACTCTACAATGAAAATTGGTATGATGGAAAAGACGGTTTTTTTTATATTTTGAAACAGTAAAATTTATTTTTTTGTAACATTTTCAAAAATAATCGCAGAGAAACATCGAAATTCAGATTAATTTTTAATTCAATTTTTTGAAAAATGACCCCGAGATCCATATTCTTACTTTCCAGAGCATATAAGTGTCTGATGGGTAGTTGAAGATCGAACGGTCTGTCCTGCAAAACACACAAACTTGCATTCATCTTTGTTATTAGTCGAGATTATTAATTCCTAAACAATTTTTTTTTATAAAAGCGATTAAATTTTGTTTCTAGATCCATTATTTGGGAAATGATATTCGTTTTAATATTTGCACAATGCACACTTTAACCCTATCTAGGACCATGGGAAGCATGCTTCCTACCAAATTCTTCTACCTTTGTATGAAGTTATGTAGGTTATCATAAATGCTGACAAATTTTTTCAATAAGGCAGAATCTTAGATGTTTCACTTATTCTTTATCTCGCGCAAAATGGTTCATCTTTATCTGTTATTTAATTACTTATTAACCAAATCAATTATGATTAAATTTATCTAATAAGCTAAATGAATCGTTTCCCTTAAGTCAATTTCACTGCTAAAAATATTTTAATATACCGCGACTAGTAAAAGTGGACTTTAACTCTTTAAAAGTTGTATTACATTTTTTTAAAATTCTGTTTCCACAAACTAAATTTTGATAAAATATTCTTCCGGAAGTCCTCATACATTCTAATATATTTTAAAATTTGGTATAAAAAATTTTCAATTAGCTATGCAATTACTGAATTATAGAATGAACAATCTGTTTATTTAATACGATTTTATAGCTATTTCAGTACCGTATAATGCAAATTAATAAATAAAAAATGAACACTTCAGGTTATTTATTAGTCAAACCCAATGTTTAAGAATTGGGTAATAAATAATACAGTTTATTTTTGCAATGAACTGCAAGAACTAGATGATATATTTCTTATATTCAAAATTTTGGACAACCAGCTTCATAATCTTCTAAACTAGAAAGTCTGTGCTTTTTAGATCTTTCTATTAAAAGAAAACAACCTATTTTTTCCAATATTCTAAATAAACAATTTATCGCTTTTAACCGATATAGTTTTGTTTTTGTTTTTGTTTCACAGGTATTTTATAAACTTTACTTTATGCAAAAATTCAAAAACATAAGTAATTTATGACATTAAAAAGATAACTTCGCATTTTGCCACATACTTTAAACAGAAAAAAATATTGATCCACTGAAAAATTATTTTATTATGTACATATTTACAGGCATATGTCTAAAGAATCTTGAGGACATCCACAATTCGCATCTCATTTTCCCTTTAAATTTTAAGCCACCGATAACAAACGTCAAGAAAACAGTCCTTTTTTCCCGAGTGCAGTCCCACACACCAGATCCATCCAAAAAACACGAAATAAGCTCTCCTTATTTTTTTTTATGTGTTTACGTTTTACTTCGGCGAACCCTTACGCCCGAGGCTCTGCTTTAGAGAAACTAAGAGATGAATTTTATTTTGCTATTGATTTTTGCATTATCTGCCACCGAGCGGTGAAGAAAAAGTTTTTTTCCCCTCCCTATACTTATTTTTCATTCGTAAAGTTTTATTGAATGCAACCATATATTTTTTTTCCTAAGCTTCGGTCGGTGGTGGCCATGTTGCTGGTTGCTATTTTATTTTTGCTCTGGTTCGGCAACTTATCGTTCTGTTCACAAGCGCATATAAATAAACAGTTGAAGAAGGCACTGCTTCTCCTTACCAATCCCACCCTCCCAAGGTTTTGAAATTTTGGGCTCTCGAAGCACGTAGAGAAATCTTATTTTCTGCTAGTTTCTTCTACCTCTGTCTCTAGAACTGAAGTTTTTATTGCATTTTCCCCCCTTTTCTTTCCGACCGTGGTAGTGTCGTTTCTCCGTTCTGTTGTACTCGTATAAACAGCCATGATAATGCAGCGCTTGATCTGAATATATGATAAGGGGAAATAGAAAGAAAACAGTTGCTAACATTTTCTATGGAAGGAATTTTAAACGAGTCAGGTGATGAGGCGATGAGTTTGGCGAAGCGAGTGTGTACGTATGGTTCGAAATAAAGTATTTACGACATACAGTTTTAATAAAAATGGTTGCAATAACCATTCTTGATAAGCGCGTCTTACTTTTTAGCTATATCTTGCATCTTAAAATATGTTGACTAGTTCGCAATATGCATGTACTGTTTTATGCCAAATTTAACCTAATGAATTGATTTTCATAAAATCTTTGTGTCTGAGTTAATTTAGTTGTATTAACTTCCCATTTTGGAAGCAATGCTAGGGCCATTTTCTGACGGACCTCGTAATTTTGCACCGAAATGACGAGGACGACACCCGAGCCAACACCCCCCTCTCCAAGCTTCCACAAGACACCAGCGGGAAAACGTCTGGCCCCGACGGATTTAGCGTGCACCAGACCCACTTACACGACGGTTCTTCTGTGGAATCGGACCTTGAACATGGAACCCTCCGGCTCTGAAGCCGAGACTTTACCACTAGGCCACCGCGGCCCATCTTTGTGTCTGAAACAAAATTACAAGCTTAGATTGGTCCACAATTTTCAGGAATTTATGACAAGTTACTTTGATAATATAATCTTCTTGTACGACAACTTAATGCGAATACTGAAAAAAAAAATCCTTTCGGCAAAAGGGAAGGCAAAGGTAGCTTCCTTTACATCTGGCAACATGAATTGGTGATGCTAGAAACAGTTAAAATTAGGGCTTGAAAACAACTGTTCAGCCCCTAACTTCTAAAATATTGTAGTGATTGAAAAACTTTAAATAAACAAGTTGTTCATCTAAATAAGGGACTAATTTCACTAATTGAATTTATTTTTCTATCTTCAATATTAAGGAAATTATAGCGAAATAAAAATTTCAACCCCCTCCCCCCGCCATTTCCGCCCAATGGCAGGCAAGTCAAGTTATGGCCAATTAGTCTTTCTTTAAAGAAATATAAGAAAACATGCACAAAAAAAGGGGGAGTATTGGCCATTTTTAAAAACTCTACTAAAACAATAATCAGAAGCATCCATGCGTCCTATATTTGTAGGCCTAGGGGCTCTATGATTACCTTATGGACATTAAAACGCTCGTTTAAAGTTCCTCGCATAATCCTCATGGGCATTTATGAGATATGCTGTATTAGTCATAATGTTACTTTATTATAGTAGTATAGTATGAGTAGTAACATTACGAGGGGAAAAAAGTGAATCGAACAGTTTTTTTTGCTCACAAGATTACTAATGAAGAGCATCTAAATGAATAATACAGAAATTTTCATTTTAATACATATGCAAGTAATTAGTCGATTCAATGTCAAATCGATTGAAAATAAAAGTAAGAATGAACAAGAATTGGCCAACAAAATAAAAAATAGCACTTTCGAACAATAAAAGTATTTTCGTTAATTTATAAGTGCCCGAATACTTTAAAAAATATTAAGGATTAAACTATCATTAATAATATAAATTAAGAAATCTATTTCAGAAATTCATGTATTTTTACATCTCATGGGATTTAAAGATGAGATTCGTTTTGCAGTACATAATTTTAACATTTTTTATGGATGATGAATAAAGTGTTACTTAACTAAGTGTACGAATATTTTTTTGAAAGGCTGTACCCCTAAGTAAATTCTTATTTTTACATTAGCTCTTACGATAGAGATTTATTCTAATCGTCTAGCAATTATAATTAAAAAATAATCTAATTGTACTTAAAAAATAAAATCCTACAAATCAATTTATCTTATTTAAATAATTATCAAGAATGTAATACATGTTAATATTAACCACCGAATAAATATATTCCCACTTTTTTCTATTTTCATCTTTATTCAACCATTAGTTGATATAACCGACGTCGATCCGTATTGAAAATGATGACTAATGTTTTAATGATTTTTTTTCATGACAAATATTTTAATGAAAGGACTGTTCTTGCATAAAATATTACAATACGCAAAATCATTTTTATCGCTTCAAACTTTATGCGAGAATATGAATTCAATGAGAAGATTTTTAAAAATTGTTGATTTCTACTTTTCCCCACTAGTTGCTAATATTTATTATATATAAATGTTGCAAATTTTGTACTAAAACTCAAATATAAAAAGTTATTTCATAAATGCTTTGTAACAGTTAAATAATTGAAAATTACCGAATTACTCACGCATGATGTTTTGGTATGATTCCTTATTACCGCACACGACGACTGTTTTCGATTATTTGTTTTATTTCATTAAACTTTCTTTGAATATTGTTACGAAATTTTCTGCCGGGGTTCGTTTGGATAGTGGAAGTTATATGGTGTGGAGAAGGCTCAATAATCAGACGGCAATGGAAAAAGAAACAACGACGTTTATGTACACGAAGATACACAGGACAGCACAAAAGCGACAACTATATACAGCACAGAAGACGATTGTCTTCTCCCGAGACGTGTAGCATACAACAGCACACACAGCAGCATACAACCAGAATCTACTGCAGACAGTAGCGCACAGCTCAGTTCAGCACTAGCTTGACTCCGTCGCTTCTAACTACTCTGTCTTCTACTTCTCTGACTCGGATTACTGACTTGACTTCTCTGGCAGCTGCAGCCCCTTTTATAGGTTTCAGGAGGCGGGGCTAGAAGCTTCTCAACCAATCAGGAACGTTCGAGGCGTATCTCGGTTCCTACTGGACGGATCGGGAAAATTCTCGAAGTTTCGGGTATAATCTATTTTGGCACCAAAGTCGCCAAATTGGTCGCGAAGTCACCAAGTTTGTCTCCAAGCTCTGGGACCCCCGATACGACGCCCAGATTCTGTCCCATACAGATGACTGTAAAACCTTCTTTCCAATGATGGAACCAACTATGCTGGGAAGCAGCATTACGGATTCGTAACACTATGAAAGATGGACCTCGTTTGCTTTTATGTACGATATTTCTAAAAAAATTCACCACTCAAAGTGCTTTACTCTCCTCAATTATATATTTATTAATTCGAGGAAAATACAGGCGAGATTTTAAAAAGGCACTTATTTTTTAGTATTATTTTTTTAAAAAAAAACTTTAAAATTGTCTTAAAGTCAGTAAAACTGATTCTGAGATAGATTTTATAAATTAAGTTAGGCTTAAATATCAGAAAATAAATATGGTGTATTTTAAAGCTTCACCGTTATAATAGAAAGGTGAGAGTATATATAAATTTCTTTATTTTAGAGTTATCCGTATCTTTTTGTCTATTTATTAAAATTTATGAAGAATTGAAGAAAAGTAAACCACCCGATGAAACTGACATCATTGAAAATATAAAATTTTAAATTTCAAGAGGATATAAAATAATTTTTTTGCTAAATAATTTTCCTCGAAGTTTTTACGAAAAAAAGTTATACTTTCAGCGAATAAATATTTAACTTTTGCACTTTGAGTAGTTATTATTGGAACAAAAGAATAGACACTGAAATATACAGTGTTTAGTTGAATTGGTTCTTGCTTATTGCAACAAATTTACAAAACAATGATTTATACTATAGATGAACTTAAAAGTCGAATAAAATTAATATAATTATGAATACATTATTGATGTTTCAAATCAAAAAAGTGTAATCAAGGATTTATTGATTTAAAAATAAAACTAAGATTAGAAAAAAAATTTGATCATATATACCTCAGCTACGAATTCGTGTGCTATATTAAAGATGAGATTATATTTAATGGAAATCTCAATTTTTGATACTTTTGAAATTAAAAATACAGACCAAATTTTAAATAGGTCGTTTTAAATACAAGATTAAGAAATTAACTTATAGTTATGCTTTCGATTTATAATTAAAGAAACTAAATTCATGTTATGAATGAATTATAAAATAGTTAACACCAAGCTAAAAGCTAGGTTTTATTCATAACAAAGTACAGGAACCGTTCTGAAAATATATAAAAATTGATCTTGCTGTACAGTTTTGTCGAAAGCAAGTCATTCTTGCATCGTACCAATAAATACAAAAATAATTTATGAAAACATCGTCATTCAAATAAAGAATTTTGAGTTTTTAATCTTGTTTACAAATAATAAGAATAACATGCAATATAATGCAATTCAACAATGATAAAAGATTGTAAAACCACTTACTATTAATGCAGCCCACGAAGGAAATCCCTACGTTAAGAAAACTAAATTACATCCGTAACAATATCCGAGTTTGAATACTTCTCATGGAAACTTTTTTTCCAGTTGTTAATAAAAGTATACATTTTACCATAACATAGTTTACATTTAGGATTATCGTCTTCTTCAGCGCAAGAATTTGAAATATATTGGAGAACTTCTTCATAAGTGATGTCTCCAGGGCTTATTCGATATTGACTTGAATTGGCTCTTAATCTCTTGTTTTCGTTTTCACAGATTTCTTTAGCAAAACAGTCTTTTACTTCATACGAAATGACGAATTTTTGTTCATTATAAAAATTTGACCTTTCATCTTTCTGCAGTTCCTCAATATATTCATCGTCACTGATCGATATATCGTATCTTGCCGATGAAATGCATTTTGTATCGATGTTTCCTTCCAACTTTCTGAGCAGATTGTGCACATTATCTAAATGAGTTTGACTGTCTGTTATTTTCTTGCAAAGAGTACTACATTCCATGGTAAAATATCTGCAATGATTCGCGTCATCAACTCTACTTCTTCTGTCAGGCGCAGCTTTGAAGCCGCACAAATAACTCGACTCTGTCATTGGCAGTAAACTTCGAAGCTCGTCAAGAAAATTGTTTTTGATTTCATTACAATTCTGGTGTTCTTTCTGCTCTAAGATTTTATTTTCAGATTCGTCATCTAGTTCTGCCTTTTGGAGATCAGTCTCATTGAGAACTTCATCGTTGCCAGAATCTATATTAGGATAAGGCTCATAGCCAGGAGGCCGATTTTTTTGTGACGGGAACACAGCAACATGTATGTTTCTGCAATAGGAAATCAATTTTTCCCAACCGGACTCAATTTCAAAGATTCTCCCAAATCTGCCTTCCAAAATTCTTGTCAGGAGTTTGCAGGCAGCTCGTGCAAAGTGGAAGCAACTGTGACTATAGGCACGAGTCATAATAACCCGAGAAAAGTATGTACAGGTTAGAATAAGATCAAAATATCCATTTTTCTCAGCCAACAGCAAAGCACGGGGCTTCAAATATTCTATAAAACTCCTTTTTGAAAGAGATGGTTGCCCCAGGAATTCAATAAATGACTGCTTCGTTTCATCGAAGAAGGCATCGCTAAAAACAACCACCGTCGAGAGAAACAGATCTAAACATTTCAGCCCTTCTGCGTTTTCAAGTTCTACGCATAAGACAGGATTTGAGCCCTTATGGGCGCTCCAAATAAAAACCGCTTCGGCTACTTGTTGGGCAGAACAGTGGACAACCATCGTTATTTGAGCTAAAAGGATAAAGTGTCTAATTTGGCATCTTATTTGTTTATGTAATAGAGCAGAGTAAATTATTTCACTTCTGCTCTTCTTTTTATGTTAACTTGTTACTATGATACATTTTTGTGTCTGGCTTTCCCGGGTTCGAGTCCTGGTTCGGGTATGGTTGTTCTCTACACTGTGTTCTATTTGTGAGGTATGTGAAAGATATCTCATGTAAAAAGGGGTTGTTGAAGCCAGTGTGTGAGTGTCATTTTCATATGAGTTTAAGTCAGACTTCTGCTCTCGGGTGCTCAGGTCTTTACCCTCAGAAGCTACTGTACCCCTCTTTCCCCGATCTCTTGGACTTTGTTTGAATTGGCGTTCAATCCAAGGGGATAAGCAACAACAACAACTATATTTTTATGTAATCTACTGGCTAGATTTATTTCCATGTGTAGATATGACAGGTATAGTTTTATGTGTTCTTTTGATAGAAAAAGAATTTTTGAAGTCAGTTTTACTAAAATGGCTACACTGTGTATTCTTCTTGTGTACATCCGAACACCCCGCCACCACTTATACGATGCAGTATCTACAGAATTTGTTATGATCGACTGCTGTCTTTATCTTAACCCGTCCATAATACAGGCCGATTCAACAACTGACATCCTCTTCGGTCTCCAAGTGGTCCACAAGTGGTCATTCTCTGACTTGACTCTTCATCTTCTAGTACACCTATCAACCATTAAATGAGGACCCACCACTGTAAGAAAAATCACCACAAAATTCTGAATATTCCTCCAAATTCTCATTCCATAACAAAGAAAAGTCAAACACTTAAAAATTTCCAAATAGTTCGTAAAAAAATCTTCAATTTTTTTCATCAACCGTCAATCATGTCTTTCAGTTTTAAGATTTTCTGACGCCGTAATTACGGTATTTAAGTTATTGTTTTCAATTTATAGATTATTTCTTGATTCCACTGACTTCTATGTATTTCTTTAAATAATGATAGATGCATTTATTTTCCCGTATTCTTCCGATGGCTATCCGCGTCATCGGATATTTTAATTTCAATCTTTCTCAGTGATATTGATCACCTGGATGGCTATATGAATTTCAAAATTTCTAATTCTCACATTCGAACATTTTTTAATCATTCTAACATAGTAGTATGAAATCATACTTTCTTTGCAGTCTTGTGGAAGGCACTAAGCTGAATTTCTGCACAATCATCTTGAACTGAAAATCAAATTATTTTATTATATAATTACGGTCGAAATATTAATATTCACGTAAAATATAAATATTGATCTGAAATTCGCATACAGTTCCCAATGAGGTTTAAAAAATCAGTCATTGGAAATATAAACCTTTGTATAGAATATCGTTCCATTATCCGTTGCTAAATAAGGTCATATGTTGTCATTTCTATTAATAGTAAAGGATATCAAGCTCCTTTTCATATTATATTCTGAAGAATTAATTTTACATTCTTATTTTATAATATTATTCTTTTTTTCTATTCTTTTCTACAAAATGGTTTTACACTTATGTGCGTAATGATAAAAAAGTTTAAAAAAAAAAAGATTTTTCTTTGTTAATTTTTAAAATTAATTTAGAATAATTTTAATTAATTAAAGATTTATTAATTAAAAGATTTAATTAATTAAAGAATTTTATTAATTAAAGAATTTTAATTAATTAAAATTAATTTAGATTAATTAAATATTAATTAAAGATTTAATTAAAGGATTTTAATTAAAAAATAATTTAGATTAATTAAAGATTAATTTTAATTTTTTACTATGAAAGACTACGATGCCGTATGTTTCGTTCTTAATTAAATTTCTTTAATTCTTTCCCTCAACTGGCTTTTTTACGCTTCAAATCCAACGGGCCAGTGAATCTTCAATTTGGTTATCTAAATGAATGTTTCTTTTGGAAACAAAACTGAATCAATTGGGAAACGGATCTAGTAAATTTGAATCATGATCAGATGATTAGAACAAGAAATTTTTTACTTGATTTAACATTCGTACCAGTTAATATTTTTGATGAGTCTATTCGTCATGGAAAAAGAACAACATTTTACGTTATGACGAGTTTATTCAAAGACAATTATTATATTTATAATTAATGAACTAATCATTATATTTATACGATATAAATATATGCATATATGTTTATGACAATTTAGACAAGCATTTGCTGAAGTCGAAACTGTTCACTGGTTAAACAATTCACTTTTAATAATTTAACACGGAACATTTCCCATTAAGACAGTAAGTTGACATTAACTATAGAAACAAAATGTTGCAGGTCTCCTGTAGATGCTTCAAGCAACACAATTTTCCCAAGCCAATCTTCAGAATATTTTTAGCAAAAAAAGTGAAAAATTAGAACGATATTCAGGAGAAATCAGATTACAGATCTGAATGACATTGGTTTATCAAAGGATGGTAACGATTTTGGAAATTTAGTCATCAAAGTTGAGGTATTCTTTAAAAAAAAAACTACTTTTGATTCACCTTTTGTATTGCGTAAATCTTTTAGTATTTTAATTAGTATAAAAATGATCCACGAAATTAATCTGACCATTTATATATGCAAATTGAATGCGCTATCTTTTTTGGGGGGGGGGGGGGGGAGGATTATTACGAAATATTAATATATAATTTTTTAAATATTGTTTCATTACTAACTCCAACCAAATTGACTTTTGGCTGAAAGTAGAAAAACCATAATTGAAAAAAATGAAAGCCGTTTAAGCCAGTTACTGCATTGCTTTCAATCTAAGGCTACAGTTTAGTTTAATTTAACACTAAGGATACTTCGGACGGACCTAGTAATTTTGAACCATGTTCAGATGTTGAGGATGATACCCGAGCTGGAACCCTTCTCTCAAAACTTCCACACCAAACCAGCGGAAGCTCAAACAGTGAATGAAAGTACCAAAGATTTATCAAACTAACTAAATCAACACCAATATAAATAATAAAATCATGCTTTATATAACAAGAAAATAGCAAGTCTGAAAATAATTTTAAAATAATATTTTTTTTTTCATATATTCATAGAAATAATACAGTGAGCAAACGCATTATCGTGATCAAAAAACAGTTTTATCTATCGCATAGGAAATAATTTCGTATTTTGAAAATAGTCTTTTAAAAAGCTAATTAGATTCAAATCTTCCAAATTGTTACAAACTAGTGTATACTGACACACACTAATGCAGAATAGAGCCAATACAGATTGCTTAGATTCCACAGATTAGATTGGAAGATTCCACATCTTCCTCCAATAGGCCAATCTCCCACTCAGAAAAATTTGGTTTGGTCACGCACTTTTCCAACTCCTCAATATCTTCGTTGTCACTTATTGGTATGTCGTATTTACTCGATGGAATGTCTTTTGGATCCGTTTTATGTCTAAAAGTTTCAAGCAGATTAAGAACTTCTTTCAGATGCTCCCGATTGTCAGTTATTCGTTTGCGAATACCCGCGCGACTCATTGCCACAAAATCCCAGTAAACAGTCATCGGCTAAGCTTTCGTCATCGGATGATTCTTCGATGACAGAAGAATCAGACGAAATGTCATTACAAACTGTCTTTTCAATACATTTTGTATCCCGTTTGGCATTATCGAGATCAGCATCTTTTATGTTACCACAAGCAATCCAACCTTTCCTAGTTTCATAGTCACATTGGCCCAGATTCTCATCCAATCTTCATCCTCGTCCGATTCTGTACTGCCAGGAGAAACGATCGACTTTTTGTCTGCCATTTCATTAAAAGATGTTTCTACAAGAAGTTCTTTTGCATGACGATTTCTATCATCATAATCAAATCCTTCTCATTGAAGCAGCCGGTCTTCACTTAATTCTAATTGACCAGAATCTTTGCAAAAAGTTCTAAATTTGACACTTGGATCTATAAAATATTCAGGACACTCATCTTCTGTATCATAATCAGGGGGGCGATTTTCTTTAGAAGTAAGTACAGCTGTGTGTATTTTCTTGCAATAAGTCATCAGTTTTTCCCCACCCCGAGTCGGTGTTGAACATATCTCCAAACTTGTCTTCCAAGAGCTTCGCCAGAAGCTTGTAGTCAACTCTCGAAAGGTGAAAACATTGGAGGTAGTTAGACATGCGATAGACCTCAAAAGAAAAACACAAGTCAATACGAGATTAAAGCACTCATTACTCTCAGTCAATAGCAAGCAACGAGATTCTAGATAGTCAATAAAATTTTGTTTCGAAAGCAGAATTCGTGCTTGTACTCATCACACTCGGCTTTAAACTTTTGGCTGAAACCACTGAAAAAAATATTCACTGTAGAAAGCAACAGATCTAGAGATTTCAAATCCTCTGTGTCCTCCTTCTCTTGGAACAAAATTTTGTTAAATTTCGTATCTATGCTCCATATTGTCACTGCTTCAGCCAATTGATCGGCGGTGCATCGATTAGCCATTGCGATATAAAATAAGAAATGAAAACGAGACGCCGGAAATTTTTTTTATATTTAAATATACATAGACAAGTAGAATAAATTAATTCACTTCATTTCCATTTTTTAGGTTTAATGTTCTGTATTTTCAAAATGCGCAGAGTGGCATGATGGATTTCGCTTAGAAATCTGTTCTACTTTTTTATAAAGAATTTAAAAAATTCAAAATAAGCACAGGATGGTTATAATTGAACTTCCACTATAAACAGCATCCTACAACGCTAACAGATCAACGGATTGCAGCGAAATTTGGCATGTAGACTATTCACGAGATGCGCTCGCGGAATTTTGAGAAAAAACGTTTAGCTCCAAAATGTCCACCAGAGGGCGCTTTTTCCTGAAAAGCATTAAATTTAACACAATAAATGACCAAAAAGGAATATAGAAACAATATTAACAATCTAAAAACAATTTTACTCAAGAATTATGAGTAATAATATATAAAACCGGGAAAACTGTCAGTTATAGAAAAAAAAAAATGTGGATTTGCAGAAGAGGAAGCTTTATGCAAAAACAGATTAGGGTAAGAAACGTTTACAGTCGTTGTCATATTTTCTGTCGATGTTTCCGGCTGTAATGATGACGGTATCTTGTTCCGACGTTGAATGACTTAAAAAACTCCATAACGCTTCATGTCCGAAGCATCATAACTGATCAGTTACGATATGCTGTTGAACACACTGTCCATCGATCTGAAATTTTGCAGCTGAATGAGGGTGATCACATGGAGCACCTTTCCCTACATCGTCCTGGACACGATAAATAACTGCTCTTGTGCAATTTCGGCCTAATCTGTTCTTGTTTCTGCAAACTGAACTTTTTTTTTCTCATACAGCGTACTGTTATATTTTCTTACCTTTACGTAATGTGGTTTGATGACAAGGCGATCAGAAACTAGTCAATAAATGTTAAGATTGCTTCTGTATTCCATTTTGGTCGCTTATTATATTAAAATTAATGTTTTTCCAAAAAACTGCGCCCTCTAGTAGACATTTTGGAACTAATTTTTTTTTGTTTTGTTTTGAAATTCCGTGAGCGCATCTCTTGTATAGTCTAAATACCAAATTTCGTTGCAATCCGTTCACCCGTTTGCGTTGTACGACGCTGTTTATAGGGAAAGTTCAATTATAACCACCCTGTAGACTTTATCTCTCTAGTAAGAAGAAGCAATGGATCTCATATCCTTTGGCTTCTCCAATTCAATGCATAAATAGCATTTCAGTAATTCATTTTCTGCTTTTCAATAACAAAATGTTAAAAAAGTATCGCCAATTAGTTTATGAAATATCAATTATATTTCTGCTGTATGTTCTACTCTTTTATAACGTTATTTAAAAATTCAAAATAAGTAGATTTGGTTTCTCTAGTAAGAAGAACCAGAGGATCTCATATCCTTTGGCTTCACCGATTCAATGTATTAATAGCATTTCATTACTTTACTTTCTTTCTGCTTTTTCATAACAAAATATTAAGAAATGGCGTCAGTTAATTTATGAAATATTAATCAGAATCCTTCTGACTCATGAAGCAAACATGTAGAACAAAAATCGATCCTACACGGCATTTGAACCTTTCAACATTTCCAAACTGTCAATTTTTCATATAACTCAACGTTTTAGTCAAACGATTTATCAGTTAGTGAGAAAAATGATTCTGTTAGAATATACAGTGAAAGTTTCATCCAATTAATCTTGATTCAGCCTTTGATTAATCATATTTATGTTGCAGTATGGCCATATGTGGCTTTTGCGCCAATAAACACTACCAAACTAAACCAACCAACCAGTCCTTGATGATTTGAGTGGTCAAGTTGATGACAGTGAAGTCGTAGCTGTTGTGGTATTGCTTTGTTCTAATTTGTTTATTCAGTCAGGAGTGATCTTCCCAAAACTTTCTCGCATACTCTTTAATAAACTTGTCAGGCCAAGGCGTTGGCGTACCATAGTTACGAAATGTTAATGTTTAGCGTGAATTTAGCATTTTTACTGAATCTTTCGTAGGATCCTTGGTTTGTTATTTCGCGATTAATGCCTGGAATGTAGTTAATAGTATCCAAAATTCGAATTTGTGTTTTAAATATGTTTTTCTCAACTGATTGAAACATATATTTGACACAAAATTGCACTTGTAGTCACAAACACCTATACTAAATTTGATATATTTAAGTCATTGTGTTTTGTGATTTGGTATTATCGCACTTACATGTTCCAGAAACTACAGATTGGCATGCAGTCAACCTATATTGGAATTTGTCTCAAAATGCGATAGGTGTCTACACTGCAGATGTTAAATTTGTGTAGCGAATATTATATATATAGCTTTCTTCGTTTTGTAAATATCGAGTTAATTCATATTCGAACGGCTTGACAGACGGATTTTTTCTCGACAGATCTCACTGAAAGTTTGATTGAAATAGGCAAATTTAGTTTAAAAACCACATACCAAATTTCATCCATCCAGCTCAAAGCATTTTTAGTTATTTTTGTCACAGACGGACATTTTCCAAAAAAAGTGTTTTTCGAGCTCAGAGAGGTCTAAAACATGAAGATTCGTCAAGATCTCGAGTTCGAATTTCGATACGATTACTTTACTATCTCTATACTACGTATACGATAAAGTAAAGAAAATGAAATATAAAAAGTGATTGTCTTCATGATTCATGGCAGCAAAAATTATTCATGCTGCAGGTCCATACAAGCAAATAGTCTATTACTAATGTTCAAAAGTGTCTTTGACTTTGTGTGAAAGACCGAAAACCTGGGGACTTTGACAACTTCCAAGCTTGTTAGTCGAAATCCCACGACAAAATGTCAAGCGTCATGTGTAACGCAGATTTTTCTCTAGCGATGTTTGAGCTCATAAACTATGCTAGAATTGTTACTTTTATAATTTATTTACTATTGATGCTAGAATTAATGAATGAAAGCCGTTTTTTTTCAGGCTCTTTCTCTCGATAAAATAGGGCTAAAGCACTAATCTGTCACAACAGATATTGTTCATTGAGTTGATTATAATATGGTTCTAAAGTAATGGAGAAGAAAAGAAGCTCGGTCGTAAGTTTGAAGATCACATTTGTAACGAACCTGTCAAAATTCGACTTTAGAACCATAAATTTTATGAGTGATATTCCCCTCCGTTCCACTGTTTCCTTAAAATAGAATTGAAAG
>JAPMOR010020536.1:0-23342 GCA_026543865.1 Argiope aurantia
CTTCTCAAGAAAATCCAATAATTAGTTTCGGTGAACTATGGTAAAAAAAAACAGACTGTCCTGTGTCAGCCGCTCGCATGATAGGACCCAATATTATCTATTTTGCTGTTTATAATACATTTTGATTTCAGTTACAGAGACGTAATGGCTGAAGTATATATTCTCGTATTAGATATGTGTCATATAAGATGTATCACATTTTTATTCTTTGCGGGTAGATGGAATTTTATAAGTTATTATATTTTATGTGGTTTGTTATATATCATAAATATCGCTTGTTGATAAAAAGATGGAAAATAATTCTGATGTTATTTATTTTACTGCATTTCAAAATCAACGGTCATTTTTATTTTAAGATAAAATTCGGCATTTATAAATAATAAATAAATTTTGGTTCAGTCAGTTTCAAATTTCAGAACTTAAGCAGATATAACTCCACTAAGATAAGGATTTTTATTTTCTCTTATATGAAGTACAAAGGAAATATTGTAATCGTCAGGAAATTCGAAAGCGAAATTTTGACGAATCGCCACATTTTAGGAAATGTCTGTTCTGTCTATAACAATGATAGTTCAAACCCGCGTTGAGTTAAATAAAATTTTGTCATTTCACCAAATTTGCAGATTTCTATCACGTTTTGAACTAAATTTATTCTATGGAAGTCTGTCTGTCTGACTGTTCGAGTTTAAGTTAACGCGATATGTACAAATCGAAGAATGTTATATAGATACAATTTGGTAGACAGATTTAAAATCTATAGTGTGGACTCAAGTGTTGAGTCAAATCTAAGATAAAGATGATCATCTGTCGGCCTGTACGAGGATAATTAAATGGGATAAATGGGATTAAATGGGAAATTAAATGGGATAATTAAAAAATCCAATGATTTAAACACGTGGAATATGTTATGTGATTTTGTGTCTACAATTATAGCTCTTTGTCAAATTTTTGTTTCAATCAGGTTGGTAAAAATACGTCTAAAACACAAACTCGAATTTGGCGGGATACTATTAATCGCCTGTATTGGATTAAGCCCCGAAAAATTCGCCAAGGATCACACGATAAATTAAGTAAAAACGCTTTCGCACCAAGATTTAATATTTCCTTACTATTTTAGGCCAATGCTATGCAAAACAAGGCAATCTGTAGGATAGTACCTTTATTAGAATATGCGAGAAAGTTTTGGTAAGACTACACCACTTGTTTGATAGAAGGTTTACACCTTGCCATTAATGACTCAATACACATACATTACAAACTTAATCTTATATGTCTTCTATCTAGAAATTGTCTATTTTACATAGTGCTGAGAATTTATATCTTTTTCCTTTTCAACCACTCAACTCTTTTGGTTTTTTTATGATCTAATTAAATGAAATCTGCTTTGAAATGTCTTGCTTTATTGATTTAATTAAAAACGTCTAGGGAATACTTGAGCTTTTCGTGAATTGTATACAGTTTTCTTTTTCCATTTAAAGTCTCTTTGATCGATGTAATTACAGTTTAAGTTTACAAAACGATAATTCGATGTCCGCATGATGCTCTAGTACGAGGATTAAGGGGTTAAAAATGCGTATAAAATTTATAGTTTATACAATTTAAATATATTTACTACCCTTCTTGAAACAACCCGAAGGCTATTAATTAATCTATTCTAAAATTAAATTGGCTCGGCTCTTTCAACAATTTTATCATGATGGCATTAACGGAGTTAATCGAAGACATTTATTTTAATTTAAGAAATATTTATTTGATTCATTAAATTGTTGTACAGGGTTACTTGGTATAGATATTAGTTTCCGTGGCAGCGATTTTAATCATCCTGAATATAAAACGTTAACTTGTAAATGCTTCGGAAGTTTATTTTAAAAGCCTTTTAACTTGTACTACTATCTTTTAAAAGAAGGTTTAAGGATGAATCGAATGAAGATTGGAAAAATTTTGAGGTTGCAATAAAAAACATCAAGCGAAATTTTTCTATTCAGATTGCCTCAAATAAGGTTATTTAAACGTAAAGGGCACTTTGAAAATGTTATACGGATATGCTTGGTTACTTTCATTATGAGCATTCGATAAGATTTGATAAGATAAGAAGATAATTTGATAGCCGATGTTTGAATTATAACGAATTCTTAAGCAAAGAAATTCCTGACTAGATTTTGGAAGTAATTTTCAATTTTACCGTTTATTAACATGTCGTATGCATGAGTTTATTTTTCACGAACCAAGACGAATTCGTCCCGATACGGATAACTTAATTTTGTAAATGCTGACCAGCACTCAAATACTTATGTCTTATTGACTACCTGAAAAACACTTATGTATTTTACTATAAAATCTACGACTGGAGCTATGTATGAAATGCAACCAAGTACTTTTTGGTATTATAGGGTTGATTTTGTTTCTTAGTAAGAGAGAATGATGTGTGTCAATGATGGTAATGATCGAAAGAAAAATGGGAAAATTGTTTCAAAATTTATATGGGCTGCAATTGATTATTAATTTAGTTGCTTTCTTATCTTCTAAATTATTTTAATTTACTATCAAATTAGAGACAGAAACTTAAAACTAGTAATATCTTTATGATAATGAGAAACTCACAAAGACGGGCTTCATAATACGCACATGTAAAATTATCTCACCTCTATATTCGACAAAATCGAATTACCCATAAGGATCTACTCTGTGGTAAACAGTCATATGCTTCACACACCACACTGCTTTAACAGTTCATCATATTTTAATCAAAAATCCAATTTTTAACTTTAGTTACCATTATTTTTTTTCATTCATTGCCTGAAATTATCCCAGAATAACTGATGAACAGAATTTATAGATGCTATAAATTTTGAATCCATACTTAATTTCTTCAACAGTTTTCAATTTTAATTGCTCTTTTTGAATACAGAAATCTCATCTTACATTTGCATTCGCATTTTAGCAGCTTTACTTTAATATATAGTAACCATACTTAACACTTTACACTACACCACATATCCTTTTCTAAAGCTTATGTCGCTCCTTGCCTGTTTGATGTAGATGTAATTAGACCATATTGAAGGAAAAAAAAGGAAAATACCGTACTGCAATCAATTGGGAAGAAACATACAAATGACAAAATACAAATGCATATAACATGATAAAAATTATGTGTTTTGACTTATGGCAATTTACAAGCCCACTGACAGTCATCTGTCTGCGATTTGAGCCGAATGAGCGTCTCTTGTTTTGTCAGTAGAGCCTACTAGGGCGAAGAGTACGACTTAGATACTTCATGCGTCACATTCGCTTGCACATCCCCTTTTTACAGGAAAGAACATTCACACACCTCACAGATAGAACGCAGAAGAAGAACAACCATTCCCGAACCGGCACTCGAACCCAGGACGCCCAGATCAAGGGAAAGACGCTAAACTCCTATACCAGGACGCTGGCACAAAAATGGTAAAAACCAGAATGAAAAGCATCTGGAGTACAATAAAACTGGATAAATGAACATGATAATGTACAGTACGAGTGAAAAAAAATAAAGCAATTATAAAAAAAAATGATGTGCAAATGGAGGCATAAGGATATGTTATGAATAAAATATTGCATCGAAATGTTGATAGGGTTCATCTAATTGGAATAATTCTCCATGATCGATTAGGAATCTAACCATGTTCATGATTTTTTAGAAGATGAATTATTAAGGACTCTTTTGTACCAAAGATTTTCTAGTGAAGATCAGGATTTACTGAGGTACCATGAAATAGTTAAAAGACAGGATGTTGCAGAGTGGATAGGATCGAAGACGTAACCATACTTAATTTTACATCCATTTACTTTAAGTTATGTTTTTCCATGTGGAGGCCACAATAAAGCCAAAATTGAACATTGTGCCAAAATCTCAAATCAACTAACCTTCAAAATACGTTCTTCTTATGGTTTCAAAGGGTCTGAATCACCCACTGGATTTGAATGCACCAAACACTCTGTAAACTATAAAGTATTATCTGTTTTAGAGGAAATGACATCTCCATGAAATTCTAACAAATAAGTAATGTTAATTGTAAATTTTTTGCACACCCGAAAAATAAATTCCCACAAAAGCAGTGTAGAGGGACGAGATTCTTTATAAGTACACTAGGAAATAGGTTAAAATAAAAGACGTGTTTCAGGGAAAATTAGTTAATTATTTTCTTATTTCCTCATTTCACAAGACAACACGAACACAAAAAATCGCGACACTCGTTTAGAATACAATCTAATAATGAACCCTCCCCCCAAGAAGGATAATGGAAAATATACGTTGATGTTAACAAGATAACGCCATCTGTTGTATTAAAAGAGAAGGTAGTAGAATCACGTAACCGCTACAGTAGCTAACTAAATAATTCATTGAAAGAATTCCGGAAATCTGAGATTTAAAAATCTATGATCATGTACATAAATAATAACAACAAGGAACAATTGTTCGAATATAAATCTTTTGTTCCTTCGCTGATAAGCCTTCTTGAGTGTGGTGAGTTATTTTTAGTGTGTTTTCGATAAATCCACTCCTTTTTCTCCGACTGCAACAAACGATCGGTTGAAGAAATCAAATAAAGGCGGAGAATTCCAAACGTGTTTATTGAGACTTGCGAAAAGTATTTCCGTCAAACAATGCCAGCTAGACTGTAAATTATTCTTGACCGATTTGTTCAGCTCTCTGTTAATACGTTTCAACAGTCGATAAATCATTTCTTACCAGACAGTCGAAAATAAATGGCTACTTCGGTATTTCTACGGAATCAAGGTTGCCGTTTTCTTTCACATACAGAAGTTAATATTAAAAAAGTTTTGATGTTTTTTGAAACTCCCTGGTACAAGAAAGAATATTTAAAATAAAGCTCTATCCTTTTATATGTAATACAATAATAAAGATAGAAATAAAATGTAAAACAAAGGGTAAACCAAAGTATTGTTTGTATTTTACATTTTCTCCCTTTTTTATTCAGATATATTAGAAATTTTTTTCTTTCGTTTTACATTTTATTTTATTTTGTTAAATTTTTACTTGAATTTTTTTTTTGTATATTATTTTGTGTATAAAATGTAGAAAAAAGAATGTATTTTTTTCTAAATATACTTATGACTGTTTTAACTTTTTGTGCGACGGTTTTCTGCAATTTTACTTTCTGTATACGAAGTATAGTGAATTATTGTAATCGTCAAAACGTTCAAAAACCAGGTTTTGTCACATTTTCATGTTTCAAACATCCCCGAATTCGAAAAATACATTTTTGCTATTATTTTTATTTGTCCGTCCATCTGTCTGTTAACACAACTAAAACCTCGCTTTGAGTTAAATGGATGAAATTTGATATATGCACTCAAAATCAAATTTTGAATGAAATCCACTCAACGGAAGACTTTCTGTCCGTTCAAGTACAATTCGATAACTTTAAAACGCAGAAAGTCTGACAAACGAAATTTGATACACAGGTCTTGCATCCAAAATTTAGTCACAAATCTGTCAAAGAATTATTTGCTTGTCATTGTGTACTTTTGCATACATTATCGGCAAAAATTCATATGTTATAATTCATTTGTTCATATTACAGATTTTTTAAATGCTGTGTATACGGCATGAAAAGATCAAACAAAGATACGATTATTAAAATTATTCTTTAATCGATTAGCTTGGAATCTAATATCATATGACGAGTTTTATCTTTTGTAGTACTGTGTGAAAAATTATATATAAATTTAAGGTTTCTTTCAGTGGAAGTTTTCTAACTAGATAGAATAGGCAACTGCTAGGGCAGTAGGCCTATTACAAATGCTTTTAGCCCAGTAGCTGGCATTAAAATTTTTCAAAAAAAAAAGACAAATTCTAGGCACTGTGAAGTATTGCGGTTTTAATATGAGTTTACCTTCAATTTTTAAAAAAATATCATTTCAGATTTTAAAATATGAGTAAATACTGTTTTAAAAATATACTGAAGTATTAATTTTTCATTGACTAGTTATATTTCAATTGACTAATGCTGAAAAATGATATTTTAATGCTATATTAAAAATAATGCTATTTATATTAATTTGTAATCCTTAGAAATAATTAAATTACATATGAAAAGGAAATCAGGAATAAATAATTGGTGTTAATTTTCAAGAATTTTATAATTATTTTTCAATAAATAATAATTTTGATAGAAATATTTTTACAAAGCAACTAAATTTTAAAAAAAAATCTTAAATAAAATAAATCTTTAACATGTTGAATGGGTTGAAAAGGAGCTGAAATATGAAACTAAATTTACTAGTTTTTAAAAGAAGGGTTCTTACAATCTATGTTGCCTTTGATGCGCAGAATGCCTAAATTCATCAGTTTTTTTTTTTTTTTCTTTTTCACCGATTTGCTTGAAAACTTGATACGTAACGTATTTAAAAATTAAGTAAAAATATCTTTCTATAAAATAAAAAAAAGAATTTAAGCATATTTCTTTAAAACCCAATCTTGGATTACGAAGAGATTTGCTTGAAGATTATAATATGAATAATGCGCAACAGATGATTTAAGAAAATAATCAAATATTCAAAACATTTAGAAGAAAATGTAAATGGTTTAGAAATATGCACAATATTCTTAAAGAGTATGAATGTCTTAAAGAGTATGAATGTCATATTGTCAATTTTATTTTTAAAATGTAGCTTTTTATTTTTATTTATTTATTTTTGTCTATCGTATCCTTTTTTTAAATTTATTTCATACTCCCGTGGTCAAAATAGAATTTAGAGATTATTATGATTTCAGACTTCGATGAATATTTAATGAATATATTTAAATTTAATGTAAAAATCCCCAAATTTCATTCTTTTGACTGGTTGCATTTTATGAAGTGTTTTATGTCGACCCGGAAACATAGTGAAATGAGTTCTTTTCATTCTCAAGGATATCTACAAAATCAATTTTCATCAAACTTTTGCTACCGAATTCTTTGAGAATACAAATGAGGCATCACTTTCAAGAAGAGAACAAGTGCAAAGGTATTTTTTGTTGGGAAATAAAGGAAGCTATATATAACATATTTTTGGTTGAAGCAGAGTGCAGGTTGGCGCAGAGGAGCACAAAAGCAGAAGGCAAAAAGGAACGAACAAATGATCACTAGTTTTATATAACATAGGATTTCTAGCCAGGCGCCAATTGAATACACGTGGTTACCTTTGACAACTTTTCAAGGGCAACCGAAGATATCACTTCCTCTTGATACGTAATACTGATGGCGCATTATTTTTACAGAGGAATTAATTAAACCGAAAGTTGAATTGGATCAGGAAATAAGAGAATATTTTTAGAATGAAATTACTATGGGCTAAATTAAGATTAAATCTTGGAAATTAATTAAATTGAAATTAGAAATAAAATATCATTATATTATATATATATATATAAAACTTAATTATTAAAATATATTTTAATATTTTTTTTACTTCCCCTTATACGTAGAATAGAGAATGTATAGTAACCGTTAAAAATTTGAACTCGAGATTTTAAAGAATCTTCCGCGTTTTAGACCTCCACGAGTTCGATAAACACATTTTTGTAAAATGTCCGTCTGTCTCTCTGCCTGTCTGTCTGGGGCACAGATCATTCGAAACCGCTTTGTGATTGGCGGTTGAAGATTGATATACGATCTTTATAGCAAATTTATAGATTTATGTCAAATTTTGAGCAGATTCCTTTCAGACGAAATCTCTCTGTCCATCTGTTCGAATATAAGTTAACATAATAACAAATCAATGAGAACTAGATTGATAAAATTCAGTAGAATTTAATCTATCTAGGAATGTTATCTACTTTTTCGGGACTATAGATGTAGAAATAACATCTGTAGTCCCCCAATCTATCGAATTTTATGCCAAATTTACCAAGTGGTTTATCATCTGTCGGTCTGTACTATTAGAAACATGTAAACACGATAACATAAGAATGGTATTATTTAAATACATCAAATTTGGCATGTGATTTTGTGATTACAAGTATATTTCTTTGTCAAATTTTTGTATCAATCGATTTGGAAAAACTCGACTAAAACATATTTCTGATATAATTAAAAGCATGCCTGGGATTAATTATTAAGTAATTCGCTTATCATGGAACGATAGATGCAGTAAAAGGGCTGAATTCACGCCAAAGTGTAATATTTTATAATTATTCTTCGCCTTTGTTACGAAAGGCGTACTCGAGGTAACATCATTGTTGCCAGAAAGTTTGGGATAGACTTCTTTTGGTTAATCGCAGAGAATAATTTCTATTTTTCCAATAAATAATGAAGCAATAAATAAGTAGCAATCATACAGCGCAACAAATGAATTTTGATTATTTTGGAAAGTATTATTTTCATCAAATTGCTGCCTCTATCCTTTTTCAATATGTTTGCTTATTTAGCAGGAATTTAACAGAAATACGAAATATATAAATGTACTGCGTATATTCATGAAGTTAAAAGTCTTTCTCACAAAACTCCATTCGACTAATCTAAGTGAAAAGGGATGCCCATTTAAAAAAAAATACTATGTACACTATTTAAAATATTCTAAAACTATTAAGGTCTAAATTCTAGATATCAAATTTTATCATTACCAACTCAATCAATTTTCATTAATGTAAAGAAAAACCATGTATTAAAGTAATTTTTCAAGCATTGCAAGAAAACTTGAAATTTTTATTACACTAACGAAAAGAAAAATATTATTCTTGTTTTTTTCTTCTAAACTACACTACCACTTCATTAAATAAACTACTTTTTCTTTGGGAAGAATCCCAAACAAATAATAATAAATAAATTATTTATGAAGCAAATTTTATTTTTTATACACATTATCATATATAAAACTTCTATGCATTAACTTAAACGATAACACTTTTATGTTAGTTTTAGTTCATGGTGGCAACTTATGTTTTGTTTGTTGTTAAATTTGCATATTTAGAAGATAAAAATTATAGTAAATTATTTATTTACCACGTTGAATTAATTAAATTCATATTTCTCAGAAAATATTAAATTCTGTAGCTCTTAGAAAATTCCTGACAATTTTTTTTTTCCTAAACTGACATTTATTAAATAAAAATATGGAAATTTATGAAGGTCTCAATATATTTAGATCCAATCATGAAAACTGTTTTAAAATAATTGTTTTGTACTATGAAGATTATAAAGCGATGTGAGCTTAAAAGTTCTATCTATTAACTTCAATAAAAATGAGCGCTTGAAGTATTTTATTTCGTAAGGAGTAAGGATCTAAATTATTGTTATTTTCAAGATTTGTGCGTAATGTAGCTTCATTTACGAAAAAAAAAATTCTTTTTTAGCTCTTTCATTCTGCTATTTCATCAAGATATTTCATAGAAATCAGAATGAAAGATGACTAAAAAAAGCACATTCTCTCCGCTTCGTTTCAATCTGATTGTTCGCAGCTGGAGGATCAGAAAGTAAAGATCAGGGAAAAAAAACCAATAATACTTTCAGACATTTCAACGAGCGGGATTACTTGGAACGCCCTTTTAGAGCCTTTTTTTGAGAAAATTCCTGAATGTTGAAAGAAATTACGAGCGTCAGAGACATAAATGGAAAGAAAGCGATAATTTTAAAAGTTATTCTTAAAACGGGTCTAGAGAAGTTTCGTTTTTTTATGAATTTTTTTAAAATTATAATTTCATTTGAAAATGTGAAAATAAAATCCGTAGAAATTTCAAATATTTTCATATAGATTGTAATTACATTGGTGTGGATTAACTGAACTTATTACTAATAATTCAAATTTAATATTAATTTAATGCTAGTTTAAAATTTGTTAATATGTAATATTTTCAATTGCTGAAAATGGAACAATTTATATTGAAAAAATGCTATGTAAGATATTGGGTTTTTCGTATTTATTCCTATTACAGTAAAGAAAATTCGGAAATAATAAGTAAAATAAATACTTCCTCAGGTAAATATCATTATTAATTGTATATGTCCAAAATAAGAAATTTTATCTATTTAGAAAGTCTTATTTTCAATGTACAAAGTAATACATAGAATTAGACGAAAAAAGGTTTGATTGTTCTTAAAGTTAATCTTGTTTAATAAGGAATTTTATATAAAGCAGGCATTGTAGTTATTGCAAGTTTGATAATTAGATTTTTTTTCTAGTAACTTCTTTGTTTTAGAAAGATGCAATTTAATACATATATTTTTGTTTTTTTTAGTGGAAACAAAACGTAATGGAAACAAAAACAAACGTTTCTAACCATAAATAAGTTCGATTATTTTAAGGGTTCTTTGAAAAATTTCAAATTGAAGTATCCGGAAAATGTTTCAATCTATTCAATTAATTTTTTTCGTTGCTTCGTAGTAACCTTTAATAGTATTTTTAGAAGTAATTTTTTTGAGATAAATTAATAATTTAACTTTTGAATTCTATTTATTTTTTGAACTCTTTTGATTTTGAACTTTATATTTTATTAACTTTTTTGACTCATTTTCTCATTTTTGTACTCATTTTTTGTACAATTTTTATAAATAGTGAGTTAAATATTTTCAAAAGTTTGCAATATCTCAATGTAAAAACTCGAAAAATAATCAATAAGAATAATTAGCTCTTATATAGCTGATGTTTGGATATATCAAATAAAGAGTAATATGTTAATATTACGAATTTGCACCGTTTCTCCATTGTGCAATAAATCTCCATGTAAAGAAAATAATTTTAGATATAGTAATGGCTGTTGAATGTATGTCTAGAAGTTGTAATACATTTGGCGGCCATTGGATGACTTGGCGACAAAAATGAAGGATCCCGAATATCCGAGAATCTTGGCGATAGCTTCATTAGGACTTAAGTTTCAAGTTTTGTTCCTGAATAACCGATGCCCTGTCATGGAAGGCAATGAATCTTTATTTCAGCCAAAGAGAATCAGATGAATTGAGCGAAGTATTCCCAGCGTACTCTCTTTCAGCGAGGTTCGAACAGTTGCAGTTATTTCATATATATTTGTTGTTTGTGTGTTTCTGATTTCTGTAAGTATTGCTTTGTGTAAGCTTTGTCTATGATTTGTTCCGTGTTTCTGGATTTCGTGTAAAATGAAACATCATTATTCTTTACTGAGCCTAGTGCACCTTTACATAGGACAGCCATAGAACGGATTTTGGATATCTTCAAAAACATTATGGTATTTTGAAAAATCATGCATCAAAATTTTACTTTTTATTCTATAGCAATGAACTTCTTAATTCATTCTGGTATGCTAATTCTAAGAAAGAATATCCGATATTATTCCTACTTAACTAATTATGATTGAAAAAGTATTAAGTACTTTGTAGTAAACTAAACGCGTTCAGAAAGAATCACAAATTTAAAAGATTAAGACAATTAGGAATTATTCACAAAGATCTAATAAAATATTCCACAATTATAAGTTGGTTTTCAATTCGTTATTGGCATAATTTAGCAAGCAAGAATGGTCTCCTAGAAGGTTTCTCTTATACTTTCCAACAAGGTTTTCCTCCAACATAGTCACAGATATGAACATCACGAATTCTTAGATTTTTAGTTTCATAATCTCGCACATAAGCATTTTGTGCTTCATATTATTGTCAAAAAATCCTCTACTTAGCACTAAGCACATGCCATTGGCTAGCGATGATTATGCAAATACCTATGAGAAAGATATCTTTGTCAAATTTTCATAAAATTAATCCATGGGACGAAGTTAAAAAAATACCAGAAAGCAGTTATGCTATAGAATTATCGCGTTAAATGCATACAAAATTACAGATCAACAATCGATTTACATCCTTGTCAGATTGTTTTGAAAACTTTATAAAGAATTAGGTTTTAGACGCCAATATTATAATTTTTTTGACTTTCTAATTCTTTGCGTTTTTGTAATTATCGTGTTACCTTCTACTTGAGCAGTTGGAGCAGTTTATCGTACATAATTTGTTACAGTATACAGTTATTTCGTACATAATTTGATAGAAATAACAAATTTGGTACAAAATCTATATTTCAAATTGCATTAATTTAGCTCAAAGCATTTTTGAGTATCGTGCAGGCACACAAAAACATATAATTAAAAAAAAAGGATCTTATAGAATTCAATGATGTCTGAAACATGGGGATTCATCAGAATTTCATGGTCGAATTTTTTGAGGATTAATATAATTTCTCATTGCAATCTTGTGTTTGAGAAAATGATAAGAAGTCTACCCATATTAAAAGGCACATTTAATTAATTTCAAAACGCCATTTTTTCCCTATATTTATATTAAGCAATAAAAAATTGCTGTTTTCCGATGAAAATAAAAATGAGATTCATGATTAGTTTAATATGTGCTCTTTTATAATCATAAATGAATCCAAGATGTTTTATCATGAGTAAATTAATACAGCACGTGCAGTAATTAATGTCATAGCTCAATATAATAATGTATGCTTAGAGATTTTTTTAAATAATCTATGATAAACTAATATTTTTCTTATATTTCTCACTGTGAGAAATTTTTAAATTTCCTCACGCCAATGTTTCTTTATTTTTATTCTTTGAAAGTAGGAAAAATCCAGCATTGTACGAAAGAAACTTTTTTAAAAAAAAAAGGGAGATGAAAGATCATTTGTTATGAATCTAATATGTAGAACAAAAACAGAACATGATTTTTTTTCTCCGTGTTTCTAAAAAAGCATTTTTTTTCGGACTTGTCTAAGCAATTTCTTTTTCACCTATATAAATCATTGGCATTACATGCTTCAAAAAATAAAGTGAAAGGATTTATAAATGCAATTTTTTGCATTTTTTTATTTTCATAAATATTTGTATATTATTGCATATCTTATTCAAATAATAAGATCAATCTTTATAATTTTGCTATTTTCTTAAGAAATAAATGATGCATATTTTTTGAGCTAAAATTTAATAAATATTATTAGTGACATATTGTAATAATAAAATTAAAATTGGTTTAAAGTTGGCTATAATTCCCCCAAACCATTCATTAAAAGCTCCATTCTCCCAAAAGCATTCCTCCAACAAAATATTTTTTTAACATAAAATAGTTGCAGATATGAAAAGCAATTTTATTTTAATAGCTTTCATCTGCTTGGTATATCGTGCACATGGACCTTTTTAAAGGAGTTGAATCCCATGACGTCATAACGCCGTTAAAATTTTAAGTGTTTCGGTAATCTATTTCAGCTTACAAATTATCTCCTTCGATAACATAATTTCACTTTGATTCCTAACGTAAAATGTTTAGATGCTTAGAATAATGTTTCTCCTCCAGAATTCCACAATGAAAGAAATATATAATAGACGAAACATTGAAAATAATTTGAATTTCACTGCAATAATGTTGCAAATACTACTGAAAATTATACAAGAATATAATTCAAAAATGTCAACATTCTAATCAAAACTACACATGAATAAAATTATCTTACCCCAAAAGATATCCTTTTGACTTTTAGATGGTGTAAACATTATTTTTTGAACTACAACTATGGAAAAAAAAACATAAAAACTACGCATAATTTTTAAATACTTTAATTTCTATTTAAAATTCTAAACACATTGAACCAATGCATAAATCCCCACCCTCCAAACTATACATGTACCAAATTTGATAACTCTAGGAAAAAAGACCAAACTGTGAAGAATCAACACACACCCACATCCATTTTTATTATTAGAATAGATAAAACCCATGCATTAATAAATAAATTTATGTTCATATTTGCAATGTTTGTTATGTATTGAAATTATTTAATTTTTGGAATCATCTGCGCCTTTTGGGCGTTATTTGATAAAACAAGATTCACAGAATTACGTATATAATATTTGTAATGTGACATGAAAAGAATTTTTCATATTTTTCGGAAAAGAATATCATCACGAGCATAAATGTAAATCTAATAATTAAAGGAAAATTTACGTGTGCACAATAATCAACACGAATGTGACAAGAAAAAGTTATCATTAAAGAATAATTTATTGACGGTGATACTGAATTTGGGTATGTTTTCTTATCAGTATTCACCTGATGATTGAGCATGGTTTTTATTTCAATTCAAATTCCTGATCCCTATCAGATATTACAACTTTCAAAATTATTAATGACTAGAATTATACCTGCTGCATTTATACCTATACATTTTCACGCTAGTTTCAAAAGAGATTCATATATCACGGGAATCAGGTTAGTTAGTTAGTTAGGGTTTTCTGGCGCAAGAACCATACTTGATTATGCTGCGCCAAGCAAATGGTGAAAAGCGAATCAGGTATTTTCAACTAACTAATTTATCTACTAGGCATTACTTTTTAATAGAACAAAAGAATATCATTCATGTATATTATTTTACGTAAATTTAACTTGTTATTGCAGATGAACACAGATGTTGCTGGAATTATTTACAATACGTATCTTAAATTTCTGTAAGTATTTAAAAATTAAAACAACGTTAATTATCCTTATTTGCCATTATGATATTCAAAATTCCAAACACAAATTATGTATCAATTTTAAATTAAACCTCTTAGTGGCCGAACTGACCTTTTCTATTTTTCAAATTCAGTCCAAAAAACAAATAATTTAAAATTAGGTGTACGATTTCTTAAAATTCTATGAATAAAATAGATTTCGAGATTTGACTAAATACTAACTATTTGCATTAAGACTGTTTATTCGCATTAGTTTAATCTAACATATTCATAGATTAAATTACTTGGGTAATTAAAAGTTGAAATAAGATTAAATAGATTTATTACTTCTAAATCTAACAGCAACTAAAAGATTTATCCGATAATAAATACTTAAACCTCTAAAATTTTCAGGAAATCTCACATTAAAAATTTTTATCCTTCTTTCCATTATCAGCAATTTTTTCGTTCTTTCTCTGTCATTTTCAATTTATTTATATGTAATTTCGCGGCCAAGTCCACTTTCATGTGCTCATTTGTGAATAAAAATTATCTAATGCTGTAAGAAAAATACAAAAGATTTCACTGTATATCTTTCTGTTTCTAGATTACATGAATTTTATCATTTCAGTACCCAACATAAAAATGTTGACATTTTGTTCCCTATTCCAGAATGATTCGTTGATAATAACATCATTAAAATTTTCCGAGCATCAGCTATTATTATATATTCAATGATGTTTTAAATTATCCGGTAACCTTGAATTTGTGTTTATAGATGACTATGGAGTTAGCGAAGATAAAACCGATATTCGGTTTTGATATCGGATCAATGTTTTGCAGAATTTCAGTGTCTATCTTCTCGATAAACGCTTATAGAAAAAGAAAGAAAAAGCGGAGATTGAATCGCCAGATCAAATATTGTTTTCATTATTTTATAAAATATAAATTTAAAATATCAAATATAAAACCTCTAATAGAAGGACAAATTTTATCTTTAACCAAAATTTGTTGTATGTTTCATTGCTTATAAATATGTATTTAAAATTGGCATCAATAAAAGCAGAAAATGTAAATGATAAATTTGAATTCTATAAAATATAATAAGAGTCAACTTTTATTACTTTCCCAATATTAATACTACTCATGCTGATATTTCAAGCACAGTGAAGAGAAAAAATATCAATGATGGCTAAAAAGTTTTATTTTTTGATATTTGGTGATTTAAAAAAGAAAAATTATTATTCTTGTTTTGAAAATTCAATAATATATAATAATTATTTTTTTAAGTTGAATTTTCCTTCACACATCTACGAATTTTGCTTCCAGAAGTTTCGTTCGTTTCTCAGTGATAAATACTTTCATGATTAAATTGTCCTTTCTAATGAAATTAGAAAGTTCCTTTCACTTCTCTTCATTTTCTAAGAAATACAAAATATCTTTTGATTGAAAATAGGTCAAGGTGTTTTCTGCTTTCGGATGAGTACATTCTAGAAATAAATAAGCTAGAATTCGTAGAATTGCAGAGGTTTCATTCGCATAAAAAAACATAAATCTAGAAAAAAAATGATGAATATAGAATAAAAGAGGAAATGTTGAATTACAGAAAATTGCGTGTTGTAAAAAAATATTCATTAATGAAAGCCAGCGGAAACGATCTCCCCCCAAAATTTCTTTTGTTCTCTACAATAAAAGTATATAACAACGCTCACGCAGCAAAAAATACTGGAAATCGGATAGGGGCGCATTGCCTTGGCGAACAATTATGAAATCTATATCTTTGGCGAGATTCTACCATTTTTTCTAAATCCATCACATGATTTTCATTGATTAATCCCTGGCATGTTATTAAAACCTGATTACCCGAAAATAGAATTTGTATTTTGGACATCATTTCTCTGACCGATTTAAATTAAAACTTGACTTACAATTACAGATGTAGTCAGGAAATTGCATAAAAATGCCATATAATTTAGTTCTACAATCTTTGAGTCATTATTTAAGTCATAATGTTTACATGCTTGCAAAAATACAGAATATCGGAGAGCCAACTGTTTGACAGTTTTGGTTCACAATTTGATAAGATAAACCCTCTCCTCTTTGCTAGTTAAATATATATTCCAAATGTTATTTATCTAGCAATGTAATTATGTAGTTATCTAGTTTATTTGGACTCATTCTGCCAAATAAATAGACTTTCTCTAAATATATCCGGTTCAAAATTTGATAGAAATCTGCAAATTTAATATTAAATCCATATACGAAATTTCATCTTCTGTCAAAAAAGGTTTTTCAGTTGTGTTTAAAGGGCGAAGAACAAACAGAACAGACAGACAAAAATGTGTGTGTTTTGGACTCAGAGATTTCTGAGAGTTCGAACTTTTTGTACTATTACAATACTTTCAAAAATGTAATAAATTACGAAAAAGTAAAAAGCAAAAAAAAAAGACACTGGCACTGTGAGAGGTTATTGTATAATACTAGTCAAATCGATAAACGGGCAAACAAGAAGAAATTCCTTGATATATTATCCACATAAAATACAATCATTGTTATAATTAAAGCAAAACAAATTAATAAAGCCAGAAATATTATCAGATTATGATGTCTCGAAAGGACTCGAGATTTCATTTTTATTTTCTTTGAAAGGAGGACTGATTACGATTATTGTGCAAAAGAGAAGATTGACGTTAAGAAAGGGTGAATATTGAATTCTAACACCTGAATCATCACATTTTTGACCTTGAGACAAAGATTATTTTCGTGGTTATATCTCTTTGTGATGTATATCTTTATCCCTCTGTGAACATAAACCTCGAATTCTCTCGTCCGAAGCATTGTTAAATTTTTGTCTTCGTTTTATAGTGTTATTCTTAATAAAATCATAATGAATACTTTGATTTTGATCAATATCTATAAATCTAAATGCCGAGAAACAATAAATTGGTAGAAAACTGCATTCAAACTGCACCAGTCCTATTTGAGGTACTTTCGAACGCATAGCCAAAAATCAGAGATAAACAGTAAATTCTAAATCCAATCAAAGATTACAATTTTTTATTTCATTTTATTACTGTTCCTATATGTCTGTTCTTAAAGTTTTTATGCGTAAATTATTACAACTTCAAATTTTTAAGCAATGTTTATTTTCTCAAGATTTATTCATTTTTGTTGGCACTAATTAATCAGATTTCTTTTATATCTTTCAGCTCATTTTTTTTCTAAAAGTCTATTTAATCATTGATCATTTTTTTAAATTTCAACGTGTTAACTTATTGATTTGCCAAAAATATAAATTAGATAAACTAAGGCAACCAATGTTTGACAATTGTTGCTTTTTTTCAATTTTTTACGATTTGTACATTAAAAAAAATATGGTTGCTGTTAATTACAATTAAAGTCAACTGTGCATAAAATATCAAATTAAAATAAAATTTGGTACATTGAATTTTATTTTTAATTAGGATTATTTTAATTTTATTATTTTAAATTTGGAAGTGGTTGATAAACATCATTGTGTTAACGACTTATAATATTGAATACATCTTAATTATTAAAAAAAATTTTAATACTATGCAAATACAGAAATTGTGCTAATGTATGTAGTACTTATTTAATATCTGAAAATTATGAAATTAATTAGAAAATATTAAATTTGATACAGAAACTAATTTGAGTTGCTTTCAGAATTCTGAAAGAATATTTGTTGGTCTCGAATAGCCAGTGAATAAAATGAAGACTATTCGAGCTACAGATAGCTACAGAATAATTCGTTTAGTCAAATAGTGCAAGGGAAATTTTTTTTGCTTTGATAATTATGTGTTTAAACTGTTAAACAAAAAAAAAAACAAAAAAAAAACGTTTTTGAGTGGAAGAATAGATAATTACTTTAAAATAAAAGTTCGTTCAGTGTTAATGGTTTAGTCAAAAATTTAAAAAATTTCGTCATATTACATAATGCTGCGCTTAAAATTTCAGCTGAAATTTCTTTATAATTTATTGAATAATATTCTTGATTATTATATTTTTAGTACACTATTATTCAGTCTCTTCAAATATAACTAATTTCGTTTAGAAGAAAATATTTTGAAGTATTTTCTAATAAATATAACGCATCCCATACTTATTCTGATTTAAAAAAATGTTTTTTTAATTTTTTTTAAATAAATATATTAATGCTTTCCTTTTATTTATATATATTTCAATGAAACTTTTTAACATAACTTTAGTTCGAAATTTAGGCACCTATTCTTCACTTTAAATGCGACCTTGTAAATTATTTCGGGTGTTTATGTGAAATAAAATGTTTGAATTAAAAATAATAATAAAATTACATTTCCGAATATGCAAGAGAAAATTCTTGAGCTCCTGCAGTTATTTTTCAACGCACAAAACTCTAAGTTAAAGCGATAGGTCATTATTTGCATTTCGTATTCAAATTTCGTTTTAAATTATAAAATTCTATTGCTGAAAAAGGAAGAAATTAGGTTAATATAAAAATTTCTTCCATGCAAATTATTTGTGAAGAATAAAAAGCTGAAGTCAAAATGGATGTTCTTGCAAAATCTAACTAAATATTGTTAAATAAAACAATTTTCTTTTCACCATATTATAAATGACGTTATTAAGAATACGTTAAAAAAAATCAGTTTGTGTTTTATGTTAACATTTAAGTTTCGGGTGAGAGCATTTAAAAAGTATATATATTTGCATGAATTTTTAGACATTATATGCAAGAAGAATTTTTTTTAAAAAACTATGAGGAAAGCTTATCAGTTTCATAATAAATATACAAATGCATTGTTAAAAAACTAAAGTGTTGAACTTTTAATTCGAAATATCATAGCAAGATGATGATATATATTTGATTTTCTACAAAGAAATTTAAAAGTTTTTCTTAATTATTTAATAGCAAAATGGTGCGCGCATTCACGGACAGGCATTGTATTTAAAATCATCGAATCACCCGCGAATATAACTTTGGTAACTAATAACCTATTAAACAAGCATTTTCTTCAACCAGTGTATGGCCACTACAAGATGACCCTTCATTCATGAAAAATGGTGGGGCATTTCATTGATAGAACTCTATAGATATCCCTTTCCTACGATTTCTCTGAAGGAAGGAATGATTCCATTCCAATATCGTGCACGAAAAATTTTACTTATTATTGAGGCAAGGAAATTCTCACATTGGGCTCATAGAGGTATATAACAAATTTCAATACTCAAAAAAGGGTTCATGCTTTTTTTAAATAATAAGCTTTATAAATACAATTAAATTAAATAGACTACCGATTGTGGGCTGCAAATATTTAGAAAGTTAGCAATATAACAAAAGAAAATACAACAGAATGTGTGCCTGGACACAAGTAATATTTTAATGCACGTTGGGATTAAGTAAATGTTGGACAATCAGAAATAAATGTAGGCGTGTTTTTTCAATGGCGACCACTTGAAAGTCACTCTTATATGCTGCTAGCTTAGGCACGTTACATTTTATTAATGCTCATTTGGGCATTTTTTTCAGTGATATCGACATTTTAATTCAAACGAAAGCTTTTTTTTCCACAATTCACTTCCTTTAAAGGCTGATTTTTTTTTTAAATCGCACCTCTAGTCCAAGGATCTTAGCCAGATAAAATTTTAGGATGAAGCTTTTTATCTTTATACTATCTATAAAAATTTACTCTCTATTTCAACAAGGATAATAAGCATACACAAAAATAATGCATTTAATATCATGCCAATGTGCACGAGGGAAAGCAAAGTAACTGATTTCTTTTTAGAGCATACTTTAAAGCTGCTTTAAAATTAAATAAAAAAAATTGCGGAAATAAAATGGACCACACTGAGAGACTAATATTTCGAATTTTAAATAAGCATAAAAGTGGAATTTATATAATATAATAAAAAGTGGAATTTAATAAGAATTTATATAATGGAATTTATATAATTATTCACAGAATTTATAAAGAAAAAATCTCAAATTTTTTTAGCTAACAATATAATTAAACTTTTAATAATTATTTTATTTCCGTACTATCCAAAAAAGAAATACGTATTAAATTTTGTAGTTCTATAACAGTCAATCTTAGAGATCGCTTTGAATGATTTTTGCATTATCTACATTACATGACGCTGCACTTGGTTTACTGACGTAATGCAGCCGACAAATATTGAGATGCTAAAACTAAATATTAAATGCCTTCTTTCAAAAACTTTATAGAATTGCATGATCTTTTTATGTGAACTCAAATGGAAAGACATAGAAAATAATCTCATAATGAGTGCCACAATTTTTAAGCACTTGGTTGAATATTTCCATTCGAAATAAGTTTTAATGGAAAGTTAAATGAAAACTTTAAACTTTATATTTTCGGATGAACCGTAAAAATTTCAAATGAATTAGAGGAGAAAAAAGAAAGGAAAGGGAAAAAGGTGGCATATTATTGAAACTAATAATTTAAAAAACAAACATTCAAGAGAGGTTTATCATTAAAAAAAAAGGCTACTACAAAGTAATAAAATTTCTATCAGACGACTTCTTTTTACCTGATAAAATCTTTTTAAACATTGAACGACATTTTTTCCTTTATAAGGCACAATCAGGACATTTTGCCTATTTCTAGATTTGAAGATTTATTTTCTTTTAGAATGAATATTTAATCAAGTTATTTATATACCTTCCAAAATTATATTAAAAGGTAAAACAAGAGGTTAAAATTAAAAATATGCATCCAATTTTTATTCTTAAAAAAAAAAGACTAATTGCTATTAATAAATAGTAGTGGCAAATTTCCAACTTGGCAGCACTAGGCATCTGTTTAGGACCGTAAGCTGAGAGGATTGCTTGATCGTATAAAAACTCTAATTTCCTAGTCGCCAAATAAGAAAGTTTGAAAAAAAGTATACATTATATTAATGATAAAATACTAATATTTAATGAAGATCAATTGGCTAGTTTCTTATTTATTAGATTATTTATAAACAATGAACCTCTGATTCAAAAATATTAAGTAGAAACGTGGATACTGGGCAATATGGAATCATAATAGACAAAAGGATATTTCTTCAAAAAGTTATTAAAATAAAAAAAGAAAAAATTAAATATTTATTAAGTGAAAACAAATGTATGAAAAGGTGAAACTAAATTTATATATTTGGCAATTTTGGACACTCATCTTATTAAAAGAGGTGCCTTATATTGCTTAACGCTATAATATACGTCAAACTGGCATTGAAAAAAAAACGAATTATTTTTTAAAACTTTTAGTAGAAAATTTTGTTCAAAACTATAATAAGATTCTTAAATAAAGCAATCGAAAACATGAAACCTATGAGTCCTACTTTATGCAGTCTTTTAGAGAAATAAAATATTGCAAATTCTCACACATATGAGTATTTTTATTCTTTTAACCATATTTCGAAAAATGAAATCACGAAAATATACAAAATAATGGAATAACCTATAAATATTGAAATTATTAAAATAAATATTTAAATTTCAGGGATTAGAACATATTTATGCATTTTGACTATGCAACAATTTTCAATAAATCACAAAATTCACTGAAAACATTTTTAAAAAATTATAGAGGCAGTTTTGTACGCATTGTTTTAGCGTGTATAATGCAAACCCTATTATCATATGAAAAATTTAATCAGTTTTTTTAATGAGAATACTTACTCAAATAATGATAATAATAATCAATAAATTAGTAATTTGCTACACGGCTGTTATTTTATAAAAAATGAAATTCGAATGCTAAAATTTTTAAACAGCAAATCAAAATGGTTTGCTTATGAAAATGCCTTCTAATTTATATACGAGAGTATTGCTGATATTTTAAATTTATAAAAGGATTGAAAATATTTTCTATAAATATAATGACTCCTAAAAGATGTTAGATGTTTGTAAACTGGAATTTAATTTATTAAACCATTTTATATCCACAATGACATATTAAATCGTATGGTTTATCAATAATTTTTATTTTAAAATAATACAAAATAAATATTTGAAAACAAAGCATAAATTAGTTTTAAAAAGTGGTTTATAAACGCAGACGATAATACCTTTCATTCGATTATTCTAATTCAGAGCAATAATAATAATGATATTTGTTGCTAGAACAAATTTCCATAATTAATTACCGATTTTTGTATTTCATACTTCTGCCGATGTATCTAGCAATTTGTTTCCACTATAATTTTAAAAATATGTTTGAACATTCTCTTATAAATAAATAGAAATCATATCTTGTCATTTTCATAAAAATTATCCGATATCATGAAAGTCAGAATAGACTCATTATTAGAATGGATAAATCATTTCCGAGTTTGAATCAGTGTAAGCACTTCATACATTGTTTAATCTAAAACACAAAATCCTGCATTTAATCCCCGATAGTACAGTTTTGAGATCACAGCAGTTAAAGTAAACGATTTTACTTACCAAACTTCCATCTGCAATCAAATAATCTTTAAAACTCACGAGAAAGATGTGATAAACAATCAATAGCAGCTCTTGTTACAGCAGTTTTTTTTTCATGCATGTTTCATAGAAAGTTTGTCAACTAATTTGATGCCTTCTTTTATCACTGAGTTTATTTTCGAAAAAAAAAATGGCAATGGAGTGAAGAAAGGATCACTTATTACGCTTTCAAAAGTTGAGGAAAGTTCTGAAAACATTAAAAAAATGCCAACTCATTTCAAAATACGAGGTTTTGAAAATAAACAAAACATCATTTAGTTGTAGGAATCCTTCTCCCAACATACAAAATGTATCAAATGGAAATAAACTAGAGCAAAATTATTTAACAAGCAACATAAGAGATTCGAAGCTGTAGAGCGTCGAACTCAAAAGTCAATAGCGTCCTTATCGCTTTTGACTATCTCTGCGAAACCTTTTTCT
>JAPMOR010020536.1:23442-40745 GCA_026543865.1 Argiope aurantia
AACAGAAATTTTTGAAATTTTATAGATCCTTATATTCTTTTCATTATTGTAATATCAAACTGAATAATGAGAAAAATTTAAAGGGGATTCGAACTTCTCTCGAAATTTTCGAAATATTATAGTTTGATAATATTTAAAACTGGGTTCGTCTGCCTTTATATTATATTTAAATTCTAATTACATAACTCTGATATTATAAACACGAACAATATATTTAATAATAATGTAACGCAATGAAAAAAATTGTTTCAAAATACACTGAAAACTATTTTTAAAAATTTTAAAAAAGCAGAAGAAAATGTAATGAAATCAAATAGGATTTTCTAAGGATCTATTTATTTAAATTTTAAAATAGTGCTTTTTTTTGCCATAATATTATCCGAAATATTCGGTCCCATGCCAGCGCTTTGTTCTACGCTTACTAGAAAAATATGCTTTGGTCTGAACAAGAAAAATGAGATTTTCATTAATCTTTATAAGATTTAAAATAAAAATTATGATTTTTTTCCATCAAAATGAGTTTTAAAAACAAATTTGCCTTTTCTTGAATTGCATGCAGTTCATTTTTTTTTCTCTTCTAAATGCGCGAACTTAACTTTTTTAAACTTGTTTTTTTTCTATCCTGAAGTTTTACTTGAATTTCATGTTTTTTTTAGGTATACTTCGTTTCGAGTTGCCATCTGTTCTTTAAAATATTAATTAAAAGATGAGGATATTCATAATCAATTATGTAAAACTGCTGTCGTAAATTTCTGTTTAATTTTTATCTTTCTTTTCTTTATCATATCTTTCTTAAAGCAGACCACATGCGTTTTCTGCAAACAACAACAACTAATAAAGTAAAAAAAAAAAAAAACAATTTTCTCCTCTAGTACTGAGAGAGAGGGACCATTATGAATGGGAATTTAAAGATGAGTCTTTTATTCTGGAATCAATATTCATTTACCACAAGAGATTCTACAATGCCATAAGCTAATTCGCAGAATGATTTATCTCAATTATCTATCTTGATTTTTTTTAAATTTAAAAACTCGATAAATTGTATTAAAAGTTTTCTTGGAAAAAAATCCGTCAAGAAAGTATTAAGTTACATAGCAATGAAATAAATATTGTTATTTCCCAATTTCTCTTTCAAAATATGAAGATTGCCACATATGTGGAAAGTAAAGAGAGAGAGAGAAAAAAAATTGTAAACTTTCAAAAAGTAACTGAATTTTGATTATCCACGATATAATTGTGGAATCTTTTTTAACCCGGGGGTAGATCATTAAAATATAAAACTTTTTCTTCTTCTTCTTCTAATCTGTCTTTTTGCCCATTTTGAAATAATGTTCATGAATGTCTGTGTACTTACATTGTGAGAATTTTATTACAATAACTTTTCCCTGATTTTTAAGAAATTCTCTAATTATCAACGTTACAGTTTTCCCATAACGTGGAAAAGCGTTTTTAAAAACAGTTTTTATGTCTCATTAACAAATGAAATGTTTTGTAAGAATGGAGTTTTACTTTAAGCAACCACATTTAATAATTGTCTTTATCATTGAAAAAGTTCTTAAATTTTTTACAATCATTTCTATTGTTTGCATTCAAAATTAAAGACAAAAAATATGAAAACAATTAAAACTCTGCTTGAAATTAAAAATTATGTGTCGATAATATAATACAGGGTGGGCAAAAAAGTACGTGAAAACTTTAAAAATTTATAAAACCCGGTTACAAAAATCTTTTGTACCCCGATTTATTTTGTACAAATCGATACAAAATAAAAAAGGATTTGCAGGTTTAGCATCGATAAGTCACAGGATTTTTTTTTAGATAAGCAAAAAATTAATTTAAAGAAAAACAGCCGATAAGTGGTATTTCGTACGTAAGTGAAAGAAAATAAACGTACATAAAAAAATAACGTTACCAAACACTTTATTATAGCAATATGTGTTCCATATGTCCACCACCACAGGTGATAACACATTGCAGGCGTGTCACAAATCCAGCAACGCAAAGTGTAGCATGTCGTCCTGTTTATATGACAGCTTCAATTCTGACAGTTTGGATGGACGGGATCGATACACCTGGAATTTTAAATTTCCCCATAGCCAAAAGTCTGCTGGTGTCAGATATGGAGATCTAGGTGGCCATGGAAACGTGGTTTTTCCCACCAGCTTTCCTTTCAGTACTAGTCCCTGCAACGGATTATGACGCTAATGTTTCTATTTCGGCTGCAACTCTCTCCGAACGTGTCTGCCATAGACTTGTACTTCCTGACCTTACATGATCCTCCAGTGATCCCGTTTCCGTTGTACATTCTTTATGAGGCCTGCTACTATTAAAGGCCCTATTCCAGTCTTCACATTTTTCTGAAGTCGTAATTCCAGCAGTGCAACAGTCGCTGGTACCTAGTTCATGCAAAACAGCTTCACCAATAAAACTTTTATCTTTTTCACTCAGCATCCTTATTCACTTACAAGGCGTGCAATGGGGAACTGGTTCTGAATCAAGAGCATGAATATTTGTAATAGCCTACCTTATTTGCATATTTCCAATTAAGTCGTTAGTACCAGTGCCATCTGTCGGTTATTTTTTTTTTCATTTTTTTATCTTAAAAAAATTCCTTGAACTATCAATGCTAAACCTGAAAACCATTTTTTATTTTGCTTATTTTTTTGGGTTTTATGAATTTTTAAAGTTTTTACGGACTTCTTGCCCATCCTGTATAAAAATTTTAAAATTACGACCCATTGTGTTATTTATTATGATGTTTTATACAAATAATAATGGATAATTGACTAAAATTAAACGCGAAAAATATCACTACCATAATTTCTATAAAAATGGCAATCACGAAGAACCAGTGGAGTGGTTTCCCCTAAACGTCCTCGCACATTCTCAAATAAACTAGTCATGCCACAGAGAATTTTATATAGTATTGGCGTACAATTATTACAAAATATCTACTTTTGGCATGAATTTAACATTTTTACTATATCTATCATATCATCCTTGGCATGTAGTTGGAGAATAATTCAATGAGTAATCTCTGGCATGCGTTAATAGTATCCAAAATCGAATTTATGCTTTATACATGTTTTTCTTAATCCTTTGAAACAAAAATTTGACAGAAAACTCATTTGCAGTCAAAAAATTCCATACCAAATTTGATATATTTAAGTTGTTACCTTTTCGAATCATCGCATTTACATGTTTCTGAAAGTACAGACCGATAGAAAATCAACGCCTAGTTGGATTGGCGCAAAATTTAGCAGGTGTCTACTCTATACACACTCAATCTCTGCATCGAATTTTATCCATCTATCTCTCTTTATTTTGGAATTATCGTGTTAACTTATATTCAACAAACCGACTTCCTTTGAAAAAAATTTGCTAGAAATCTGCAAATTTGATGTAAAAACCGTATACCAAATTTCAGCCGTCTAGCTCAAAGCAGTTTTGAGCTATCTCTGTCATAGACAAATAGACGAACATTTTTAAATAATGTATTTTTTGAATTCAGGGAAGTCTGAAACATGGAGATTTCGATTTGGCGATTCATTTACTTTATCGCCAATTATTAAATTAAATTAAAAATGGCAAAGTAAATCTTATTGAAACAGTTTTTTTTTTCAATTTTGATTAGGATTCACATTAACTAATCAAAAAATTCCAAAAGATTCCATTATTTTTACATAGTCTGCAGTTCTGATCACTTTTTGTTTATCTTTTACCCTTTCTTTCGAGATACTTCAAGGGAAAAATCGAAGTCATTAGCACTGTTTACTTTCAAACCAGAATGCACTACTCTTAACTGGTATTGGAAAAATGCTCCTCATGTTTGTACTTGAGAGTCTTCGTTTTATACATAAATTCTTAATTAAAAGCACAATCTTATTACAGGAAATGAAAAAGGAAAGAAAAAGGAAAGAAAGGAAAAGGAAAAGAAAAAGGAAAAGAATCAAACTTTTTCGGAACATTTTTCCGAATTAGTTTTCTCATTGTTCTCAGCTAAATTAAGGAAAATTTAAGACAAATCCCACTAATTTTTACAATTCTTGAAAGAAGAAAATGTTTCATTTATCTTTTTATACTATTTAATAAAAAAAAAATATGTTCCATTTTTTGGTACGATGCATATTTCGCAGAGAAATCAATAAAGATTTAATTGTAGAGCTGCGTAAATAAGTTTCTTTTCTTTTTTGATTATAAGAAAAAAACACTGGTGTTGATATAATTATTAAATATATAGTTATATAAAAATTAAAATATTTATTACTGACTGTGAAAAAAAGAAAATAACCAGAAGATTTCAGGTTTTGTTTATCAATTTTTCCTTATATTTCAGATCTCACTACATCTATAGCAGTGATCATGCTTTTTTAAAAAAAATTCAGTAATTTCCCTAATTTTGATATTGAATAAGTTTTGATTGAACACTAATGTTTTCATTTGAAGGGGCGGGATGATTGTGACATTGTACAAAACATACATCTAAATAACTATAATAAAATAATAATAATTTATAATTAACATTCCTGATTATTTAGAAACTAACATGAAATGTTTCAATTCAGGTTACATTTTACCAGTATTTGGTAACCGTAAGATTAAACGTCTAAGTTTCTTTCTAACTTAACTATTTGATAGTGCGTTACCCTAGACACGAACTTTTTAAAAGTTTCATTCTGGTCAATATTTACTCACGAATTTTCCAGACTACCTAAGTCCTGAAATAGAAATGCTTCACTTCACAGGATGTATAGAAATTATTTGAATTCCTATCTAAAATTAACCCACTTTCAATGTACCGGAATATTACATGAAATTAGGAACTTAACGAGGAAAATGTTTAATTACTAAAATACTTTTCATGCATATTACATACAAATTTCATTTTTAAAGTATGTAAATATATAATTCATCCTTTGTAAGTTGTGAAATGAGAGAAACACTATTTATTAAATCAGCTAAAAAATGTGACAATTATGAATTTTTAAAAATTTCTCTTTGTTTATTAGTAAAAACGTCAGTTGTTTATCAGCTTCATGCCATTAATCACCAACAAATATCACCATATGTGTCATGTTTATTGCAAACCGTGATTAATCTCTATCAAATTATATACACATATTGATGCCTTTCAGTGTTGGATAAATACATCAGCGGACGGACTTATTTGTCTTTGTGTATGTGAACAAGCTAGTTCAAAAATATACTGTATCTCCTTAATGTCAATGAAAACCCAATCCTCTCCTATATCACGTGTCCCAATAATCCCTCTAATGTGGGACTATACAAGAATGTTGAAGGGGAAAAAACCTTTTTAACATAAATTGTAAAGGAAACCAAGCCCCAACAGAGCAAGACTTTAAAATAGAACTCAAATGAAATCTACGATAGCAAATTTCAAGTTATCATGTGAGAACATCATTATTTTTAAGTCATTATTTGTCTTAATTAATTTAAGTCATTAACCAGCTTAAACCATTTTGAAACAATGACGAGACTTCTTTATAGGTCTCTAGCCCTCTCTGTTTTTTTTTAACTTTCATTTCAATTTTTCTAGCTGGCAAACAAACTTTTTTAACTCTGCCGATTTTGAGAGGAAATAACAGCTATGATGTCATAGTTCTACATCAACCTTTTAAAAACGCATCTTTTATTCAAAGAAGCAAACATAATAATAATGCAATACTGATAAAAGCAGGTAAAAAATAAATGCGATTAAAAGATGATGATGAAAATTGCCATTTATGCTTTATTCATTGCCTACGCGATTTCGAGCTTCAAAACCCTCAAACCAATATAGCATCATGTTCTTGCCGGCGTCCTGGCATAGGGGTAGTTCGTCTTTCCCGTGATCTGGGCCTACTGGGTTCGAGTCTCGGTTTGGGCATGGTTGTTCTATATGTGAGATGTGTGAATGTGCCCTCCTGTAAAATGGGGTATTGCAAGCGAATGAGTGATGTATGAGTAGCAAAGTCATACTCTTGGCCCTAGTTGGTGCCACTATAAAAAAAAGGCACTCCCCCTCCGGCTTAAAATCGCTGTCTTCGGAACAGTGGGCTTGTCCATGGGAAGTGCCATAAGAAACAACAACAACATCCTGTTCGCACATAATAATACAGAGGTTTCAGCATCCAAGTTTGAAAGGTTATAATATTATCATTATAATTAAAATACGTAATTATTTTCTTAGCAAAAAAATTATGACATAGATAAATATGTCAAAACAATTTCGTATAAATGAATATTAAATTTAACACTTGGAACAAATTAAAATATTTTGAAAAAGAAAAGTTTAAAATCAAATGTTTAAATCAAATTCTCCAGCATAAATTCATAAGAAGTCTAAAAATTCACTACAAGTCCAGTCCAAATTCATTCTCTACAAGTCTTACAAATGCATTACCAATAGAATTTACCACAAATAGCATGTCCGTATTTCCACGGCAATCGTTTGGAAATAACTTTAACCTTTGAAATACTTAATACCTTTTTAACTTAGACAGTAAAGGGAACCCAACATAGCAAGGGCGTGATTTAAAATAAAGCGATTTTAGTATCCAAGTTTCAGAAATTATAATATTATTATCATTATAAAAAGTACATCATTATTTTCCTTTCAAAAAAAATTATGACACAGATAAAAATTCCAAAATAATTCCTTTTAAATGCATGCTAAATTTTATACCTGGAAAAAAATGAAATTTTTTTAAAAGGAACAGTTTAGGCTGAAACATGTTTAATTTAAACCATATGCTTCATTACAAATTTATAAAGTTCGAATCAACGAAAATCTCCACAGCACTTACAAACGCAGAGCGAGTAAGACTTAAATGTTTTGCCCAAAATTCCACAACAGCCATTCGGAAATACCTTGAAAAGATCTCGATTATTTTATTTAAGGTACGCTTGAAGATTGATTCAATTTAAGGACACTGATAAGCAAGAAATGTACTGGAATGCATTCTCTTTGTTACATCGGTATGAGAAAGATGGAAAACAAAAATAAAATTTATCTTAAAATAAACCCTTATATTGATCCCATTGAACAAGTAGAGCCTAGATTAGATCACACACCTGACATGTGTACACCTCTTATCGCATTTCGGAAATTCCGTCGAGTTTCTCTAAATTTTCTAATTAGTTCAATGTATTGTGGCAAGTGAGGTTCTGCAGATTAAGCTTCACATCATTCTATTTAGCATTGAGTTTTCACTTCGTTAGAAGTTTCTGAGAGAATATATTCCATTAGGTGCAATTGTGTTATTTTGATAATAATCAAGACTGCTTATTATCTTTTGAATTTTTATGCTTGGTTTCTCACGAATTGCTGCGTTTCTAGAGAAACGATATACTTGACGTAAGAAGTTTGAAATTAAGGATCTATTTCAGAAATCCTCATAGGTAGTCTGGAATTCATTATTTTGTAGCATATAGAATGAAAGTACAAGCCCTCAAGAAGTGTTGTTTATTTATATAGTTTTCCCTTCCGAGGAAAAACATGTAGATAGATTTCGTACCAAAGAATCAATAAAATTTCCTAGGATGTAACCGAGTTGAAAAATATTGCTACGAAAAATCTCAAACATTGTGTATTGTACTTTAAAGAGTTTAACCGGTAGAAAAATAAGTTTCGATGCAAAAACAGCCGATAATTTTGTGCATTATTCTGCACAAAAACATGCATTGCAAGTAAATAAAGGCAGCAGATGTGTGCATAGGAATAGTGTTTATTATTCATAAACAGCATAATAAGCAGCGTTAACAGTACAAAGGACTAAGATTAAAGACTCACAGGAGATCAATGCTATAAAGAGAGGCTTCGCTCAACTATTCGGTTGAGCTGAACTCAACTATCAACTGGCGCACTCTTGTCTGTGCGCCATTGTTTTTTACAAATACAGTGACAAAAAAAAGAATTTTTTTCAAACAAACACTAGAGCTTGAATCCTAATGGAAATATTGCCAGATTCTTAAATATTCTACTTTCTTCATTTATTTAGTCAAATGCGCCAAATTCGTCGCCGAATGGTTGTCAAATTTGAGATCGTTGAATCGACATTTCCACAGCAGCGATTACTATATCTGTATAATTATCTTCCGTACTAGGAGACCTACTGCGCAGGAAAGGAATATTACAAATCCGTTACAATATTGTTACGAATTTTTACCGCCGGGGTTCGTTTGGATAGTGGAAGTGATATGGTGTAAAAAACGCTCAATCAGCAGGCGGAAGTAGAATAAAAACAACGACGTTTATTTACACGAAGACACACAGGACAGCACAAAAGCGACAACTATATACAGCACAGAAGACGATTATCTTCACCCGAGAAGTGCAGCGTACAACAAGAATCTACTGCAGACAGTAGCGCACAGCTCAATACTAGCTTGACTCCGTCGCTTCCGACTACTCTTCTTCGACCACTCCGTCCACTCTGACTGGCTTCGTCGACTTCGACCCTACTGACTGACTTCCCTGCTCTCGAACTCGGGTTACTCTGTCGTCTACCTTTTTTCTGGCAGCTGCGGCTGCTTCCTTTTATAGGTCTCGGGAGGCGGGGCTAGAAGCCTCTCAACCAATCAGGAACGTTCGAGGCGTATCTCTGTTCCTACTGGACGTATCGGGAAAATTCTCGAAGTTTCGGGTATAATCAATTTTGGAGCCAAAGTCGCCAAATTCGTCGCCAAGTCACCAAGTCGCCAAATGGTCGCCAAGCTCTGGGACCTCCGATACACACCTGGACTCCGTCCCATTCAGATGACTGTAAAACTTTCTTTCTGTTGATGGAGCACACTATGCTGGGAAGCCGAATTGCAGGTTTGTAACAATATAAAATATATCTCCAAAAATATGTTCGATGCGAATTATGTACTCGATAATTCTTTTATTTCGCATTCTAAAGAATAAAAATAAAAGCATTTCTTTATAAATTTGGCGACATTTTTGTAATTTGATGACATATTTGTTGACATATTTGGAGACTTGGCATCGCGAAATCATAAAGAGGCCTCAAACATCTGTAACCAGAAGTGGTGTCAAAATCTAAGGTATGAAGCCGAAATAAATTTGCAGAAATCGCAACGATATCACTCACTCACTCTCTCTCTCTTCGTGTAATAAATAAAGATAAACTATATTGCACAACCCATACTTCATTACCTTATTGTGTTTCTTTACCTTTCCTTTTATGTCTTATAAAATGCATGAGACAAGAAGTTAGTCAATAAAAGGCTTCAAGGAAAGACATTTTTTTTATTTGAGAAAAAATTTAAAAAATGCACTTTCCTTTTTCTTTTTATAAAATCTATTTTTTTAAAAATCATGCTGGTAACTTTTTCTAACTTTATAAAATTGCTGACTTTTTATTCAATTTCTGACAGGACTTTGTTGCCAATTGGTTCGCCGAAATCAATGAATGCTGAAGCTTTCAATTAAATATACTACGTAATTTGCAGTTAATGGCATCCTGAGTAAAATATTTTGAACTTCAAATTTTGATGGACATGCCATACTATTTTTGTATGTATCATTTTGTTTTAAAAGCAGCCTGTCTTCCATTGTGCAATTTCCGCTACTTTTCGATCTATATCTTGCACTTCTATTTATATCTCAGGAACTTCAGTAGTGTTTAAAAATGGACATACTTTCAAATATATTTAACATTGTTTTATTCTGAAATTAAGGATTTATCTATACTTATATAAAGCTCAATGTGTGTGCGTGTGTTAGCGCTCTACAGGCCAGATCGTTCGACCTACAGCTACCAAATATGTCACATGCATAACTTGGAGGTCGGGAATGTGTACTTGGGGTCTCATTTTTGAATTTTTAATCAGAATTTTAATTATTAATTAAAAACTAACTTTCCCGCTGAAATATCTTTTCATTTCCACACCACCAAATGAGTAAGGCTTGAGTTTTTTCCCCACGCTAACGAGGATAGGCTTAACATATTTTCGGCCGCTTATTTCAAACGATTCTGTTTATTTTCTTAGTGTTTGATGCATTTAAAACTAAACATTGTAAATTAATCGATCTGTCAGATTCATTCTGAAATACTTTTGAATTAAAATAAAACAGAATAAAATAAATTAAAAATTTCTAATCTGCATAGCGTTAAAATCTGCATAGCAAAAAATTCATGTATTTGCGTTACCATAATTGGCGTTGAATATTCACGCATGCGCATTGTGTTCTGAGTGTTGACAACTCTATTTTCAAATGATACGGACTTGGTTTTGAAGGATTAACATGTTTCTGGCAGATTATTTTAAACGATTCTGTTTATTTTCTTACAGTTTCATGCATTTAAAACTAAACGTTGTTAATTAATTGATCTGTTCATGATGAATATGAGTAATTTTTGTTCACAAATTCTTGAGATATTACATAAATTAAGAAAGATATTCTCCAGTGCCCATAACGTTTAAAATACTCAGCGACTCTGTTTTCAGTACTCATATTTAAAAAAAAATGATTCGTTTCAGTAAAAAATGTTCTTATATTAATTGCAATTTATACATTTCCACTTTAATTTAAAGCATAAATTCTACGGGAGCTAACAGCAAATCAGGAGATACATATTACGTTATAACTGAAGGCCTTTATATTACTATGAATGAATTATATGACTATCAAAATTTGAAGCTTCAGAATATTTTGATGAAGAAGCTATTAAAATAGCAGTTATATAAAATATTAAATTATTAAAATCTTAACGTTTTATTTTTAAAATTTTAAAATTTTATTAAAATTTGGAGATTTTTATATTATTTTGAAAATTATTTTCTTCTATGGCTGCTAACTACTCTCTTTTATCTCCCGAGACATTTCAGTCTTGTCGAATAAACTTTCATTGTAGGATTAAAACTATTTTATTTGTATTTTTCAAATTTCATATGATACAACGCCATCTATCGGAAAAGGTAATTATATTTTTTATTTATTGTATGTTAAGTGCATCATTTGAAATGCTTATTTGGTTATTTTTGAATCAATTGAATTTATCCTCATAGGGCTTTATATAGCCCTATGAGGTGGCGAATTTTTATTCAAACGATACATTCTGTTTAATTTGCAACGTATCACCAACATAATTCACTTTATATAGAAATAAAACAGAGAACTCCTTTCATATTTTGTACGTAATTTGCCAAGATTATTTGAAATCTTGTTCTGCACATTATCTTTGTTCCCAGCTCTGATTCGTTTAAAAATGTTGTTCTTTCAAATCAAAGCACGGAAACTGGTATTATAATAAACATTTTGTGAACTTTATAGAGTAAAATGAGAAAAAAATGGAAATTATTAAAATCTGTGTTTTCTATTATTAAAAACTGTATAAACCTTTTAATAAAATAAGTTTTACAAAATGCAGCAAATTAGAAATAATTGCAATAAAGTTTTCAATGCTTTCTTTAATTAAGAAATTTCATTTCTATAAATAATGAATATAGTATCATAAAATTTCCTCTTTATTTAGAATATTTTTAAACTGAAAATTACATAATTTTTTTTTGAAAAATGATAAGACAGAAATACGCAAGACACCCAATTTTAGAGGAAAACTGGTGTCATGAACATATTCTCAGAAATCCATACTTGATTTTTTTTCTCTTGCTCCATTTATAAACTTTGCAAGATTCATGCACGATATTTTTTATATAACTAATGCATTCCTCTTCCAGCACTTTATGAAAAAAAATAATGTGGGCAAAATCTCAAAGACGTATTAATATTTTCTGAAGTGAAGCAATATATATATATATATATTTAAAAACTCCTACCGGTTCCAAATCTCATAAAGAAAAAAAAATCCCTTACATAAGATTTATTTTTGTGTCACGTTTTGTAAATAACAAATGATTCCTTCTCTCAGTAGTATCTTTTACACAGAATGGAAGATTTAGTAGGCACTCCTGGGATTAACCACAAAAACGCACGTTGAAAAAGATTCGTTTATTTATTGACTTGTTTTAGTATCTTGTTTTAGAAGAACCTTATTTACAAATCTCCTGGCTTAAAAATAAACTAGCAGAAAAGAAGAATGTTTCCTTTATTATAAAAAGGATAAGAATGCTTCTGCAGCAATCTTCTTATGAAGTATGATGCATTGAAGAGAAAATAATTCCTTGAGATTTGAATTTTGATAAAGTTTGTATTTATTCGTTGTCAACATTTGATAGCTATTAAAGATTCAAAACGATTTGACAAGGGGGAATCAGGCTCATATTGAGGCAGAATGCCAATGGGTTTTACTTTCCCATATGCATAGTATGAAGTATACAGTAAAAGTGAAAAAATTTAAACTCATAGTTTGACGAATCTACACATTTAAGACCTCCTTCAATTTGAAAAAGACACATTTTTGGAAAATGTCCGTCTCCCTGTCTGTGAATAAGTAAATTCAAAAGCGCTTTGAACAAGATGGATGAAATATAGTTCTTTACACCAGATTTGTAGATTTCTATCAAGTTTTGAAAAAACTACGTTCAGTGCAAGTCTGTCTGTCCGGCAGTTCGAACATAAATTAACACAATAACTGCAAAATGAAGAGAGCTAGAGGGATAAAACCGGATACGTATATTTAAACCTATAGTATAGACACCTATTAAATTACGAGTCAAATTCACTGAGTGGTGGACCATCTGTCGATCGGTGCTATCGGAAATGCGATAACACAAAAATTCAATGACTATTATGTATCAAATTTAGTACGGGGGTTTGTGACTACAAATGTAGCTTTGTACCATGCTTTTGTTTCAATCAGTTGAGAAAAACGCGTTAAAATATTCATTCAATTTTTGGAGATTAGTAACCACATGCCAAGGATTAATCCCCGAAACACTCGCCAAGGATCACACAATAAATTTAAAAAAATGATAAATTCACACCAATGGTTAATATTCCCAAACTACGGTACGCCAATGCCGTGCAAGACGTTCTCTGGGATAACACCATCATTGGAATATGAGAGAAAGTTTTCGGGAGACCATTTCAACTAGTTTGCTTTAGGAAATGCGGGGATTTGTCTTTCGCACATTTGAAAATCATTAATAATTTCAATATTGAAATCAAGGTGTTCGTTTTATACTGAGGTAGCGATGTGATGTTAAAAATTATGTACTCAATGTAATTGCCATTTGGCAGAACTCAATATTGCTACAAGATCACACACTCAATGGAAAGCAAGAAAAGCAAAGGGGCATGTTCAATGAAAACAGTTCGTATTAAAGGAATGATATTAATTAAAAAAAACAGTAAAAAAATCAATTTCAATACTCAATTATAGTGTAATATCATAACAGATTTTTAACAAGAGACACCTATTTCTAATATTTTGTTTGATGAATTATATAATAAATCATCAGATAATAAAAAAATTGTTTTCTAAATGCATTGAGAGCAATGAATTGAATTTTTAGACTCTCGTATATATGATGCCTTTTTGGAAGAATATCTATTTGTGTTCTGTTGATCTATAAACCGAAATAGTGCTGTAAAATCATCAAAATTCCAAATATCTTCAGTAAACTATAACAACGGAAAGTTGCAATAAATTTGCTAGTAAAAATAGTTTAAGCGAATTTAAAAATAGTTTTTACGAGCGGAACGAATCTTTAACTTTATTTTTTGATACTCGTTTAAAAAAGTATTTTCATCATCATTTGATATCGAGGTTTTCATGCATCTCTAAGTTTCTGCGCCAAAAAATATGCTTTTAGAACAGTGGTAATCTGTTTGAAAAAACGAATAATTAAAATGCTTTGAGCCAGATAGATGAAATTTGGTATTTGCTCTTTACACGAAATTTATAGATGTCTAACCGAGTTTGTATGAATCCATTTACAGCAAGATTACATATTTGCACTAATTTTTCTTTTTAAAAATAATTTTATTGCAGTCGTTACAACTTTTCAAGGAAAAGTCATTTATTCTTTGATTTCAAATGATAAACCGTTAAAATTAATATTATATATATATATATATATATATATGCATTCATTCTACAAGTGCCCAATGCTTGCAAAATTGACAAATCTGTAAAAGAATTTAAACTCAAATCTCTATGATTTTTATCGTTGAAATTTATAATAAAAAAACATGAAATTATACTCTAAACAAATGGCACGTTTTTGTGACAAGTGACACTACTCCAAAATGAAATCTCGTATGATCCTCCAATATAAAAGTGAGAAAAAATGTCACCAAATACTGAAAAAAAAAACTTCCTAGAAAAATAAAATAGTAAACACTGCACGTTAGTAATCGTACATTTACACAAAATATGGCTGGAAGCCAGAAAAGATAAAACGGCTTTCAAACCATCCATTCCGAAAGTCAATTTGCGACGTAATATGCTCTTGGAAGCGAAGCGCTAAGACGACAGATGCTTAAAAGATTAATACTGAATTCAGGTGATAATATGAGATTCCTGAGGGATAAGATACATAAGAAGTGACAGAGAATTGTTCCGGTAATAGCGCATATGAGTGTTAAATAATGAAGAGTCTTACGTTCAAATAGTCCTATCATTTATCAAGAAATAGTTAAATTTTATATTGACACGCCTACTTTTATAAGTGAAAAATACATATATTGTTTTCGAACGATTAATTTTGAAATGTTGAAATATCAGTATATTTTGAAATATAGGTTCTTAATACGTTGATTGCCGTTTGGCTCAACTATTGTTCATATCTGTTTTCGAATTGTGCGGAGCCATCTAATCATATGTTCTCATCTGTATTTTAGTTAAGGGATGGCACAGAAGGTATCATCTAATTATATAGATGGCCTGCATATCAGACCTGAATTATAGTAGACAACATGTTCAGAAAAGATTCATAATTAATTACTTTTATGCATAATTTCAATGATTGGAAAATAAGATTTATTTCCTATTGAATATCGTTTATTACCCGTTTGCAAATTCTCCTTAATCTTTTCTGTCTTCATTGACTATAATAATAATCATCGTGATACAGTGAGACAGATGAAAGTAATTTTCTAAGATGAGACTGTTGCACAGGAAGATGCACAACTATGTAAATAATTGATTTAGCCGCATTTGAGATGGGCCCGTTTTCGAATCAAAAAGAAAAATGTATATTCTGCTTGTATTAAAATAATGGCATGGCATAAAATTGTTTGTTATATCTACCCAAACATTTCAATGCGTTATTTGGGAAAGAATTATTCCAGGTCCTGAAGTGCATGACCAAACATAATATTGAACACTCTGATTAGTTCAGATTTATCTGATATATAAGTTATTATTAAATTAAAGTAAAAATTATGCAAAGTGGTCATAAAAATCTACCCAATTTATGAATCTCCAGTGGCACAACCGCTCAAGCGATCGAAAGCAAAATTCAGTTACTTCTAATGGAAGGCAGGCGCTTAAGAATATGATTATCTTTCACTGAATGTTCATTGATGTTTCGCTGGTAATCATTCGAAATTTTCAAATGACAGAAACTACTTTTTTCCTGAGTAAATTTATCAACTAATCATTGAAAAACCAGAAATGATGACGCATGGGTGCTTGCAAGATGAAAATAGGCGGCGCAAAAGGATTCCAAGCAAATGCCTTATAAAAGTCTAATGACAACACATACAGAGGGTGCACTGACGTACTTAGCATAATTCCCGAGGATAGTCAATGAAAGCACCAATTCGAGATAACCATGTGCAAAGCATAGCTTGTGGAATAGCTTAAAGAAGTAATATGGAAACATTGTATTCGGCAAAAATATTTTTAAAAATTTGAATTTTCTTCCTCGTCATAGCAGATGGTCGCTACTGATACACTTCTTTTTAATTAGGAATGCCACTTCCAAGAGCTTAATTCACTGTGAAAAAGTGAGTGTTGCCTTTCGAACTTTTTGAAAGGCAACACTGTAACTGCGTTTCTATGATCGCGACGATAAGAAAATGCAAAGATTTAGAAGAATAAAATTTGATATATAGTTTGTTACCAAAATTATTGATATGCATCAAATATCTTAAACAATCCATGGAAAGGTAGACACCCAGTATCCATATTCAGTTTTCTTTACTATAAAATAAAGCAAGAAACATTTACATACTTAGTTGTAAGAAGAGAACACTTTTGCTGATTTGATTCTTATGTACATAAAATTATGTACCAAAACCAAAGATGTATTTTTCATTAAGTATTTTGTAATAATAAGTAACATCAAGACATATATTTTTTATATTTATATGAAAGAAATTTTATTAGTAAATAAATTAATGACATTTTCTGGAGCTCGATAATGTGACAGTAAGAATTTACTCGATAATATGACAGAAATGATAAAACTCGATGACTCGATAATATGACAGAAATGAATGACAGTAAGAATTAAATTATTATTCTTCAAGTAATTCTGGAATAACAACACACGTAGAAACAATATTCAGGTCTAACAAGCTAGTAGCCAAAGGCAGAAACAAATAAAAGTTAGTATTCATAAATGCAATTGTAAATTAATAAATAAAGTATTTTTATTCGGTAGATGCAAAAATATTTCATAACAAAAGAATATTTACAATCTCGATGTAATGAAAAAAAAAATGTTCCAAAATAATAATTTATAATTGTCTTGTTCATTTAGTTTTGTTAATTTGTATCACAGTTAGATATCAGAGAAGGATTACTTCCTAGGTAAAACAAAATGATATATGATATTGTGCAATATTTTTTTATATTACCTAGAATATTATATAATATTATGAAAAATTGCGAATATTACAAGGTACCATATTATATTTTATTGTACCTAGGCGTGACTGGGAATAAAAAGCACATAGTTCATAAATGAAAAATAATTTTAATTTCTTGAAGGTTATTGCTCACATTAAAGACTTTCTTGTTTGAACTAAATACTTAACAACATAATCATTAAATTTAAATAATTTCGACCACTTAAAAATTCCACTTCTCGCACAAACGCCCAGCTAGTAAAGTTTACTATAGTTTTCAGGGAATTTTAAGATTATCATAAGGAAATGCCTTTTAAAAATTTCGACCCTCGGCAAAAATCAGTTTGAAGCTTATTATTATTCAGGTAAATTGGAGAAAAAGAACCATCAGAGTTCTTGTTACATTATTACGTTTATGTAAGCGAGAAAGAGAGAAAAATAAACCACCAGATCGATCTTATTGAACCAGAAAGCTCCAATATAGGTCAAAGCAACCTCACCATCAATACTCGTCGTTGTCTCATTTCGGAAAGTCCATTGTGTTTCTTTTAATTTTCTAATTAATTCAAGACGCTGCACCAAGTCACGTACT
>JAPMOR010020536.1:40755-55994 GCA_026543865.1 Argiope aurantia
TATCATATATGCAACATGCATTTTTAGAATTATGTCAGACTGGCTTTCGGCACAGCAAACGTAAGGATCAACAGATATAAAATTTCACATAATTATCAAATTTTTGGCGAATTTTGGAGGGAATTTACTAGAAATATAACTTTCCATGCCTCCAAATAAATAAGATAACTGAAAACCACCAAAGATATATGAATGAAAATAAGCATATAGATTTATCATTTGAATTCAAGATCTGCATCAAGTTTTTGATGCAATCATCAAAAAGCTAACAATTTACATTTGCATCCTATTTTATATCCTATCATTGAGGAAACAATACATCCATATTCACCTTTCTTTATTGTATCCTGTAGCACAAAACATGCCATATTGTATAAAGGCATTCATCTAAGTTGTATAGGTGCTTTTTCCTGAAAAATTCCTATTTTATTTTATGATATAAAATAGAATCCAAACGTGTTAGATTCTAATATAATTTTTACTTTTTAATCTATACAAGATAGAACTACAGATTAAGTTGTTTTAAAAGCACATAACAAATAAAAATGAAGCTTCAAATAGTTATACTTTAAACAAGAAGTGAACGATTGTTTTTATTTATACTGGACGAATTCTCCAAATATAATATTTAGAATGTTTATATTAGCTCTGTACTACCCAATTACAATATGCATAATTCAGCCACTTCTAGTAAAAAATGTTTGAAAGCAGCATTTTTGTTTAATGCATTAAGATGAACTTAAGTTAAGAAGTATTTTCTGAAGAATGAATATTTCATTATGCGTTATATCTCACAGAAAATTTAATGCTGGTGTCTTGGCATAGGGGTAGCGCGTCTTCCCCGTGATCTGGACATTCCGGATTCGAATCCCGGCTCGACCAGGGTTATTCTTCTTCTGCGTTCAATCTGTGAATGTGCCACCCTATAAGAAAGGGGTTGTGCAAGCGAATGTGATGCATGAAACAGCTAAGTCGTACTCTTGGCCCTAGTTGGCACTACTGAAAAAACAATAGACGCTCACTCGGCTTAAATCGCTGACAGATAACTGTCAGTGGGCTTGTAAAGTGCCTAAGTCCCAATAACAGATTATTCAATAAAGTTTTAAGAATTTTATTACTAATATGTTAAAAATTCTTTCAGGATGTAACAGAATGCATATTATGAGATTGTTCAATGTTGTAGTCTTTTATAGTCTCTTTCGGTTCAAAATATAGAGAAATTCTAAAAGAAATCATTAACAATAATATAAAATATTCATGTATTTAATTTTTGTTTGCCTTGTGATTTATCACCTTCTATTTATTTGAAAAGCATATATATGAAATAAAAATTAAATATTTCCATTATTTTTTTATGCTGCTTTTTTAGCATTGAAAATTTTACTGAAATCCCATGAATTAAATAAATTTATTTTTTAAAAACCCATGTTAATGCATTTAAATTTTTCTTTTAAGCTTGATCTATTAAGATTTTTAGGTATATATATATATATATATATATAATCAATTGACGTCTACGTACCGGGATATATAATTGGAAACTGCAACATACGCTGAAATGGAGGGAAAATTTTTCCATTGATTTAAGTCCGATCCTACTAACTTCTCCAATTTTAAATTCAAGTTACAAAAACTGCTACTTAGATGAAAATACTTTCTCTCTCGTAGGGAAAAATTTGAGCAAAAATCTTTATTAAAAAGTCGACTTTAAAAAACACACAAATGTTTCGATGGTTTTTGAAAACCATGAAAAAATTCAAAAAGTATTAAATTATTTATGTCATTGCCGCTTTAAAGTTCTGTATAGTAAAAGACCTTGAAATACAAATTACAATGACAGCAATATTTTTTTAGAAAAGTTTATATACTTAAATATTTTCATACTTTCCATTTAGTTGGAAAAATGCATTTTATTTGGAAGAATTAGTATTATTTATTTTTTTAGTTAAAAGGACTTAATATAGTTTAGAAGTCTTACAATATAATTCTAAAAAAAGCGACAGCAAATCTTTAGGGTCAACTTTCTAAGATCCATGCTGATCATTTCTTACTTTCATATCTAATGCGATTATGTTCTAGATCATTACGAAATGTAATAGCAAATTTTTATGTAAAAACTTTCATAATCTATTACTATTTCATGACTTAGACAAAAAGCATCTATTTAAACATCTGTTACGGCTTTCAAATCTCAAAAAAATCGTACATTTCCAAACGGGTTTTGCTCGCATCACGCTCTGGAAATAACAAACAATTCTTTTACCCTATAAAATGTTTTACAAAGAATTCAGAAATGAAACAAATGCATGGTATTTACTGGTAAAAATACTCACAGTAAAACAGCCTTTTATTTATTCACTTGTCTTCATAATGAGAAAACGTTTTTAGAAATCGTCTGCTTTAAAAAAAATAAGGCGTACAAAAATATATTACGAAAAAAAATTATAAAAAAAGGATAAAGTTGTTCAGAAACAAGCGAGGAAATATTTGATACGCATTTTCCTAGCCTGCATTTTGATAAAATCCAGGGAGGATTTATGTGGGGGAAATGTTTGATAGCAAAGAATTTTTAAAGACATTTCTTTAAAGAGTTCTACTATTTTGAAGGATGAAATCCTCGTAGATTTGGTTTATTCTTGGAGGCAAGATCATACGAAAGCTTACGAAACAAATTTCGATTTTCAAAACTACAGACTGTGGTATATTTTTAGTGAATCCTCGGAATTAAGATATAATGGAATGTTCTATTTTAGAATGCTGGCAGCGAAATTATTTAAATTTACTAAAATTTAATATGATTCTAAAATAGCTTCAGTATTTAAACGTTTGGTATACTTTAAATGTAAAAATGTATTGCACGAGCAATTGAATTTTTTTTTATAATATGAATAAATAAAAAATTAATAAAAATAATACTTTGAAGAGTGTGTGTTGGTGCTTTTTATTTGATATGGATGGATATTGTTTTGAAAATATATATGAAATGATTATTTGCACTCATAAAAGCATATTTACAATTTAATGCCAGAAAAAATATTCAAAATCATGTAAAAATATATTCAAATACGTATGTAAAGATATTCATTGCACAAAGTACCCTTACAGACAGAATATATAGAATATTCTAACAGCGTATTTTTGTATTGAATTATATTTGTATTTTATATTCTATTTATAAATTAGGAAGCTTTTCCTTGTTGGAACGTATAGTATGTTTAAATCTTAGATAAGACTGCCATTTGCATACTATAAAATTTAAATACTGATCCAATTTGAATTGTTCTGGTTTTTTTATCTTAAATATCATAAAACCTGTAGTATAAAATTTAAATCTAGAAATGTCATTTTAATGCTAAAGTCAAAGCCTTAGCTCTCAAATTATTCAACTATTATAAATTTTTAGAATATATCTGTCGTTTGCAGAATTCTGTTTATCTTCTAGATATTGTTTAGAAGGTGATTAGATATTGTTAGAAATATTGTTTATTGTTTAGATGGGTTCAAAAAATTACTTTTCAAATCATTCTTTTCTTGCCTTATTGAATATTATCAGATAAATTGGTCTTTTAAAATATCTGTTTGATTGTTGTATATTTAAAGTGATGACGAATATTGAAGAGGAAGGGTTTGAGTTTCATATACTTTGAAAGGAAATGAGATGATTGCTAAAATACTTACATTTTGTTTTCAAATAAAAAATTTCGGATTAGGCATTCTGATTACCATTTTTCTTGTTTCGTTGATTAAACTAAAAAAATTACTACTAAATTATAAATGGCTAATACAAGTTCCTTCATGCCATTTACAAAATTTATGAGTTAATGAGAAATTTCAGAAAACTACAAGAAGAAATAAGACTAATTAATGTTTCTTTGGACTTAAAAAAACACTAAGATCCAAATTAATCAGTCGAAAAACTAAACTAAGAATTTTTATAGTGCCTGTTTTGCTCTATGCAAGTGAAACTTGGACTCTTGGAGTTCTCTGAACAAATTCGAGAACAACATGTTTAGAACTATCTTTGGCCCAGTACTAGAGACAGGATGTTAGACACAAGATTCAATTTTGAATTATGCTAACTCTATAGGCTACCACAGATAACATCGATTATCTGGAGCAAGATGAATCGGTCACAACTAGAGAAGCCCTGAAAACAGCATCCTCAAAAACTTTTAAAAGTCCTATGGGATCACGGGCTAGAGGAATACATCCAATTAGATGGCTGGATGATGTGGAAAGAGACCCGAGTGTTCTGAGGATAAAGAACTGGAGTTTAGTTCAAATTTTGACCTTCAAATTTTGAACCATGGTCAGATGACGAGGACGACACCTAAACTGGCACCTTCTTCTCCACAACACACCGCATGCATCAGACTCGCTTAGACGACGGTTCTTCGGTGGAATTGGGTCTCGAACTTGAAACCCAGCGTTTCCGAAGCCGAGACTTTACCACCAGGCCACCGCGGCGGATGAAGAACTGGTAGGGAATTGCAGGGGATAGAAAGCACTGGAAAGTGCCCATGGTTGAGGCAGCCAAGGTCTGTAAGGGGCTTTTGTGCTCATAAAGATTAAGACAAGAAAAAAAGATGCAAAAAATTAATCGAATTTTGGCATATTTGTTTTTTGTAACAAAACTATCTAATATTCTAAGTGCTCAAGGTAAAGAAATTACTAATGAAGTGAGATATTTATTAAATATTCTGGAATTTCGCGGCATTTATGAACTGAAAAGTCGATAAAATAAAGAAACCATCGGGAGAAAAATTTGTGTTATAGACGGATTTTTTCCCAACTGATTGTAACCGAATTTTGATACAGAATTACAAATGCAGTCACAAAGTCCTATAGCAAATTTGATACGCTTAATTCATTGCGTTTTAGAGTTATCGCGTTTACATGGTTCTGAAAGTACTGACCGACAGACCTTCAATCTTTGTTGGATTTAAGTCAAAATTTGATCAGCGTTTAAACAACAGATTTTAAATCTGCGAACCGAATTTTATCCGTCTAACTCTCTTGTAATTATCATGTTAATTTATATTCCATCAGCCGGAAAGACAAACTTTCACTGAATAGATTTTGCTCTGAATTTGATAAAAATTTACAAATTCGATGTAAAAACAATAAGCCAAATTTCATTCTTCTAGCTCAATGCATTTCTTAGTTATTGTTCTCACAAATGGATATACATTTGCCAAAAATGTGTTTTTCGAACTCAGGAGGTGTAAAACGCTTAATTTCATGAAATTCTCGAGTTCGAATTCTTTGACGGTTACAGCACTTTATCTGTACTTCATATACGAGAAAGTAAAACAACCGAGCAATTAGTAAATTAATTAATACTATTATAACTCAATAAATTAATACTTTTAAGAATACAAAAACCTTTTACCATTATTTTTTACTTAACCATCGTGATGTTTAAATAAACCATTTTAAAATTTAGTAATGCGATATGGCTTTATAATAGTTAGGTAATGAATGTATCACAAACAATTCTTTCCTTGATAATAATTATGGCAGTTTTAAATTACTGTTGAATAATTTGTTTCCTATTATCGATGATAGTAAGTGGGCACATATGAGTTATAGATTATACGCTTGTATCCGCATCCCTTGGGTTGTGAGTTCGAACCTAGCTGGTAAAAGACTCTCCGTGTACATGGTGGCTGGTCCACGTATAAATCTGTCTTAGCATGACATTTTCCAGATTGAGACAACACCACTGAGGCTACTGGATCAGAAATGTTCTTTATCTGATTCAGGCCTAAATTACGATCTATGAATGAATGATTGAAATGTATGAATGAAGTCCGCCCCTCTAAAAGGGCTGTGACGCATGAGTAGCTAAGATGTACCATTGGCCGTAGATAGCGCTACTGAAATAAGAGACGTCAAGACTTGGCTTAAAAAAATCGATGACTTATCATAAGCAATAGATGACTTGCTTATGATAAGTGCCATAAGCAACAAGAATACAAAACCCATCTTATTTTATTTTGTTATATGGCTTTATAATAGTTAGGTGATGTATCACAAACAATTCATTCCTTGATATTATTTATGGTGGTTTCTAATTACTTTTGAATACCTTGTTCTCTGTTATCGATGAGGATAAGTGGGCATATATAATTTATAGATTATATGCTTCCTAAACTTAAAGAATGGCAACAAGGTGGGGTAAAAGATAAACTTCTTCTTTCAAAAATAAAATAAAAAATTCTGAAGGAAGCAGATGTTGAGGAAATAGAAAAGCATTTCAATACGAGTTGAAACAAATGTTAATAGAAGTGATAGGGCTGAGTATTAGTAAAGTAAATTAGGAAGTTGAGATTTAATAGCCCAAGAGCAAACTCTAGTCATGCTGCAACAACCATAGGATGAAAACAAAAGCACCGAAAAGCAAATATATAGTTAGTTCCTAAGCTCTAAGTCTGAACCACTGAAACATTTTAGGATATTGGAATTAATTGAATGAGGCTTAGATTTACTACATAAATCCTTTACTATATTATTAGGATGAAATCTATAATAGATTAAGAGTTATATTTTATTTTTCGTAAGTTAAGTTGGTATAAGTAAGTAGGTTGTTAAGTTTAAGTATTGTTCTCAACTTTCGGCTATTTTCTTATCTGTAATAAATATTTGTGTTTTCTGTGAATATGAAAGACAATTTTACTGGCAAGTTTCCCAATTTTATTTTATTGGTAAAGCTAGTGTAAGCATTGTGGGTATAAGCAAAGTATATTGGTTGATTTAAGCATTGTTCTCAACTTTCAGCTATTTTCTTATCTGTAATAAATATTTGTGTTTTCTGTGAATATGTAAGACACAGTTTTACATTTTTATTTTACTGGTTAAGAAAGTATTAAGTACTGTTGGTTTAAGTAAGTAAGTCGGTTTATTAAAGCATTGTTCTCAACTTTCAGATATTTTCTTATCTGTAATAAATATTTGTGTTCTCTGTGAAATTTTATTCATACAATTTTGTCATGGTTTTTTTATTCATTTATTCATGCCATATCAGTTTTATTCATGCCACAGTTTAATTTCCCATTCATCTTGCCGTGTGTGAAAACTTTTTCCTCTCTATAGATGACATTTTCTATGCAGTTTATTCGTTACAGACGTTATCAGACTGACTCATTTTTTCCCAATTAAATTTAAGAATATCCTCACCTAATTTTATGGGAATATGTTCAACTCTATGTGCTATAAATAATGTATACAAGAGTTTTAACTCTTATAATTTGAAACTTAATCATTTCAATATCGATAGAAATATCCACTCTATAACAGTCTATACTGTCGACTTAAGTTATATATCTTACATAATGTTGAATCTTGAAAACACAATAGCAAAAAAGTAAGAACATAAAAATTATGCCCCAAGCGAATGGCACACTTTTAAGGAGAATAGTATTATGCCCCGGATGAAAAAAATTCTGGACTATCCTCTAGCTCTAGGAACAGGGAAAAAATGTCACAAATAGTGAAAAAGGGGTGAAAGTTGCGGAACAAAGTAACTCCCACGTCACATTTACTGTTCGAATACTCACACTTTGGCTGGCAGCTAGGGAAGATAAAATAGTGTTCAAGCCATCAATTCCGAAACTGAGTTTGTAGTGGTGTTTAGAGCTCCGGTTAGTGAAGCTCGAGACAAAAAGGCTGCAAAAGGTGAATGTTTATTTCTGATCAAAATACGAATTTTGATACAGACAAAATATCTCAGAAGAGACACGAAATTCCTTCAGGAATAGTGAATACAAAGGCTTGAAATGTATTGAAGAGACAGGCATTGGATTGATAATTTTGTTTAACAGATATATCGATATATTTGGTTTTATAAAGGCAAAATCATTATAAAAATTTTCAGTGATTGACAAAGGGCTCCTGGCTACAAATTTCTGGGAGTTTGGGGCCAATATCTAATTATCTTAGCTAAATATCTTAATTTCTTAAGGATTTTTAAGGTTTTATGTAAAATGAGAAATATTTCTTTTAAGTAATATAGTTTTTTTTCCTGTACATTATCATAATGAATCATTTTCTCTTTTACTTTGTCCAGATTTATTGTTTGATGTTTAAATTCTTTACTTGATTTTAATAATAAAAATAAAAATTCAATATTTTCTCTTATGGCTTACTAACATTTTTTCTAAGCAAAAGGACACATTTAAAGATAAAAAATTGGCTAAATGAAATCCTAGATGACAAAAGTAGTGACTAAGAGTTTATCAGTGAATTACGGTAACAAATTAGAGATTAGTCAAAGTTAATAAAGAAAATTACAGATTTTGCAGGCTATCAAGAGAATATAAAGAATTGAAGCACACAGGAAGATTCAAAGAACTGTGGTCGCAATTATTCAACAGCTTATTTTTGTGAAAAAATTAATTTTTGTTTCAAAATATAAATTTTTTTAGTTCTTTTTCAAATTATTATCCGTATTTTTGTTCGAAAAAAGTGTTAGTTAATATATTGCTCTGACAAGAAATTTGGAAAGAAAGCGAACATTGAATTAAAAAAAATTGGAACAAAAAGGAAAAAAATTGAGCAAAAGGAAGGAACAGGAATTAACTTATTTCGTTATTTTTTTCAATTGCTTTTAATTTCATTTCAAATTTAGCAATCATTTATTACTCAAAGCTTTGTTTTGGTACGATTTTAACTAAATTTGAATAAGTTTTAAACGACAATAGAAAATAGTAAGATAATCTATTGTAAAGTTTCAACTATATTCACCGAATTAAGAGAAATCCATGCCTGTTAAGATAGATGACTACGTTAAGATTCAATATTTGCAATTAAAAAGAAATGTATTAATTATTCTTAATTTCCAAATAGTCTTCTTAAAAACGCATTCAGATTTTGTTTCTAAACTCATTTTTATGAAGTTACATTAATTTTTATATTTGCATAGCATACTTTTTTGTGTTATTCTACGTCTCTAAATGTGATTTTCTGAAATTCTAAATACTTGCAGAATTTTTTTACGGGAAACAATGGAAATTAAACTCTAGTGCATATTTGAGTTGAAATTTTGTCAAATAATTCTTCATTATGTTCTATAGTTCTTGAACTACAGAATAAGCTACAGAATAATGTTTATTTAAAATATTTTGTAATAGCTGTTTTAATATGCGAACAACTATTACAAAATATTTTGAAAAAAAATTCATCTTATTTATTTTTCAAAATTTTGATCAAATCATCTGATTAACTCTTAATCTAGAAATTCTTAGCTTTTTGCCTTATTTCAGTCAAAATATATCCACAATTTTTCTAATTTTTAAATTTTTTTGGCATTTACTGGTATATTGTAGTTTTACTGTTGTGTCTTTAATCTATTGTATGCAAAAAAAATAAAAAAAAAATATTGCAGTTTCGGAGCTTTGCTTAAAAAGGTCATCCCAAATGTAGTCACATATCTACAAGATACATGATAGATTAATTTTTGGATATGCACTTGCACCTGGAAGTTACAATGATGTATCTATCAGACAATTTGCATATTAAACTTTTATTCATTTATTTTTATTATTATTATTTTTAAGATTGCGACATTACACAGACTGACTTTTAGAACATGTAAATGGGAAAAAGTGTTGGCGTTCTACAGCCAAGAACGTTTGACCTATTCTTATCAAATTTGATGTATATATACCTTAAAGAGTGAAAAAGTGCACAACAGAGTGAATTGCTTAAAATTTGAATTAATTAAAAATTAATCTACATTTTTTAATAATTTTTTAATTCGATATAAATATCAAAAATGACAATAAATGAATTTTATACGGTTTTCAATTCGAAAAAAAAATGACTTTTTTCATTACATAAATGCAAAAATCTTTTTTTTTTATTTTTTAATTTTTTTTAGAAGTCTGTTTTTAAGTTTTGAAAATTTCAAACCGTTTTCAATGCTTCGTCAAATATTTAATCACGTGATTTTTTTCCAATACTAAAAGCTAAAAATGGAACGCCTTTGTTTAATATGTATACAATTTCCATGTCAAATAAAGAAGTAAAGTTACCCTCCCGCGAAATTTATTAGAATAAATAATGGGCCACACATTTAAGCTATTGATAGCGCTATGAGGTCATGTGATTGAACATTTGCTTATTTATTTTTGCAATTCGACATTGCACATAAAAAAACAATGAAAAAAATCTCAAAGCATTTACGACAACGGTTAATATTGAGGCTAATAACGAGCGAGTGAACTGTGCCTAATTGCACCAGTTTAATCTTGAACGGTTACGTAGAAAAAAGAAAAGAGAAAGGGCAACTGCTCGTCATTCGATCTCCAACTTTAAAGTTTAGAGATTGTCAATATTGCTTTGTTCAGTGGTGGCAGGGTGGTCGAGTGTATAGTTTAGAGTGTACATGCAGCGCTATCTATAAGCCTCATTTATTATCATACTTAGTATATAAATAGTAATAAAAATAATTTATAACAAAACAGAATTACTTGAACAATATGCAAGACAATTAAAATAAAACGGCTTTAATGAGCACTAATTCGATTGAATCCTGGACGTGAATACATATCTAAACGATTTATTAAATATAAGCAATATCCCCCGCAAACTAGCTGGTAGCCAAAGATAGCTAGTATGCAATAAATGAGAATATATTCTGATATTACGTTCAATTTTGAAGAGTTTTTTTTTTGTAATTGTCTAATACAGTTAAATAGTTTTCAGTCTCATAGTCAATATGTCAAGGAAAAGTTTACTTCTACTAAAGATAGATTAATAAATAGAAAGAAAATTTCAGATGCAGACAATCAATGTTGTTATATATCTACATAACTGCATATTGTGGAATTAAATTTAGTTTATTATTTAATGAATTTCTCTCTATTTACCCGGGAGAAATAAGAAGAATAGTCACTTAATATTAACAGGAAACATTTAAATGTACTCGAATCGAAACTAATTCGTTCCGACTTGCACAACTGTCTGCATTTATGCATAAATCACCGGGAAAGTAACGATTATTGTTTTTTACGCGACGGTCATAAATCGGCTCGTGGATATCAAATGATCGTGAGAAACTCTTGAGTAAGTATTTTTTCAGCTGATCTTCCGTCTGAGCTGCAATTAATAATTTTCGTCGGCAGCCGAAGGTTTTCATTTTTGATGGATGCTGACGGGAAAGTGATGTTTGCAGAAAAATTAATTAAATCAGCAGGAACGATATATAAATGCTGTACCTTTGGATATTCGTTATAAATTTTGGTGTAAAAAAAGAGAAATAAGTGTCGAGGTAGTATCGAATTTAAGGAATTGATGAAGACGAAAATTAAATATAAAATGGAAAGGAATGAAATATTCTTTTGGGAACAGAAAAATTAAATACGATTTTATTTTTTTGAAACCTTAACAAAATTATTAATGGTTTCTTCTGATATATTATCAGAGTGCAATGCGTACGATCTATTTGCACTCTTGCAAAATTAAAAACTAAAAATCTCCTATTTCTTTATTTCGATTCTTAATTCCTCGTATATGCAGAATCGAGAAAATATTGTAATCTTAAAAAAATTGAATGTCCCAGTGTTTGAAAACACATTTCTGGAAAATGTAGATATGTCTTTCTGCGACAAAAATAACTGAAAAACGCTTTGAATTAAAAGGATGAAATTTAGTAAACAGCCTTTAAACAAAATTTGTAGATTTATATAAATTTTTTTCGTTCTGAGGTAGTCTGCCTGTTCGATTGTTGGATATAAGTCAATATGTTAACAACAAAACAAAGAATGAGAGATAGAAGGACAAAATTCGATGTAACATCTGCAATGTAAACAAGTGTCAAATTCTGAACCAAATCCAACCAACGGTTGACCGTCTGTTGTTCTGTGCTATCAGAACGATATAACAGAGTTCACTCAAAAACGCAGTGAATAAAATAATCAAATTCTGTTTGTGATTTTGTAATTCTAAATGTAATTTTGAGCTAAATATTTGTTTCAGTTAGTTGGGAAAAATGCGTTTGAAACAAAAATTCGATCTTTAGACATTATTAACGGCATGCCAGGGATTAATCTTCAAAACCCTCGCTAAGGATCACATGAAAAATTCAGTAAAAATACTAAATCCATGTCAAAGGATAACATTTTGTAACTATTGCACACCTTTATTAGAGAGTTTGTGAGAAAGTTTTGGGAAGACCTCTATGGTTGGTTTTCTTTCAATTAATACAGATTTTTTTGTATGCATTTCTTACTGCGAATACTACACTTTAATTTATTTTTAACCATTTTATTTATTCATTTATTTTTTACTTTAGAACTAATATGTGTTTTTTCCTTACACCGCAGTTAGATATTTAACTTTTATATTCTATTTATCATTCTTATTCAATGTGTGAATTTTAATTAGATTTTTTAATGACACAAATGCTATATCATTTACTTATCAGAAATTTTTACCTTTTAAGAATTAATCCTTAATTTTTCTTATCCTCCGGTTAACCATTTTACTCTCAAACCTTATCTTTCTTATGCAGGAAACCTGATTATTAATCAGACTTATAATTAAAGAGAAGATTAATAATCACCTCTGAATTAGAAGTGATTATTAATCACTTCTAATTTAGAAATGATTATAAAGAAGGTGGAAAGATGTCGCAGATCGAATTCTAAAAAAGGAGCGTACTTCACTATTTCTGCTTTTGAATCTATTGTTTAATAGCATATTCCAATATTACAGTGCGATTCCAAATTCATGGTGCAATATTAGAGGGAGGTAAAGAACTAGGATACCAATACTCACATGGGAAATCCAATCTATTCTTTAGTTATAAATACAGGGTATCTTGAGATGTTAAGAGAAGAAGATGTTTTGTTTCTTTTACATTAGTGAAGATAGTTTAATTAAATTTCAACAATGATACATATATTTAAAGTAATTACTTAATGTACACGAATACATGGGCTCATGCGACACAGATAAGAGGTGAAAAGAAAGACAAAGCGACAAATAGCCGTGTCTTTTACAAGTGCAATGTTTACAAGAATTATTTAAAATTACGTCCTTCAACAGCGATAGTTGTTTCACAGAGTCGCTGGAGCGATTGGCGTATATTGCTACAAATACCAGTTATTTCATGCTCACGTGTAGCAGCTACTGATATTCGAGCAACAAGATCTACAGCTGAAGTCTCCAAAATTAGACTCTTTTGATGACCCAAGAAAACGCAATCGATGCATGATACATTGAGAGATCGTGGTGGTCAAGATACTGATCCGTTACAACCAATTCACCATTCTCCAAAAGTAACTTTCAAGTAATTGCCAACACCGTTGCTGAAGTAGGCTGCCCTCCCCCCCCCCCATTATGCTGAAATCGCATTCATCTAAGAATGGAGATTGGAGCATCTTGCGACAATTTTGGTAATTTGTTGTCTCATTTCTTTTCCTGAGAGCGACACAGAAAATATAAACCTGAATAGTCATGGTATTGAAGGTCTTGTTCAAAGACCTAAATATTTACGCGAAAAGAAAAAAATAACACCTACATTAGGCTCAAATATCCTTATCAATATACGAGAAATTTTCGAGATATCTACTCTAGCAGGCAAAGTTTCATGACTTTTATAGATACTTTTTTAAAAGTAATTATTATTTTTTAGAATTTATTATTACATTATAAGAAATAGCTTGGTAAATATATCAGAATCGATTTAATTTCTTGTTGCTAATAACATCTATTTAAAAATCATTTGAAGTAGTAAAACCGAAATCATATATTATCTATAATCATGTCTTACTGTCTGTAATTCTGACTGGAATATGATTTATCATCTCACTATTTGTTCTGCGTAATTACCGAAAAACCTACCTACTGTGCAAAACCTACTGTATCGAAATACGAATAAAGCTAAGCATGCATAAAAGTTTGTTACAGAATTCGCATATTTACCATCTTATTTACACTTTTCATGCTTGATTTTAGTAACGGTCCATTAATTTAGGTGTGCAGTTTTATATATATATATATATATATATATATATATATATATGATAATTGATTATATTCTCAAATCAAGGTCAATTTTTTGCTAATATTTCTCCCTTTATTTTTTTATTTCATCTTACATGCCTATTAAATTTTTAATTAAAAGAAATATGCTGAAAAAAGTCATAAAATAGGCTCATTCAAATTTTAATAAGGGAAAATTTTGACGAATCTGATGGTTGCCAAATGTGGTAAGTAATAAGTAAATAAAAGCATAATCAATTGAAAAACTATTAAAAAAATTAACCTAAAACAAACTGACTTGTTTTTAAGTTCAATGTATGTCAAAAAATAAATAGATTATTTTATTTTAAAAGATGTCTCTTAATGTCGTCTATCTTTGGCCACAAAATGTCAAAATCCACTACATACCTCAATGTAAATCAAAGAATGATTGGAAATAACAGTAAATCTAAACCATTTGAATGCAGATTCTTAAATTATAGTATAAAAATGTGAAATCAAGATTCCTTGCATTAGAAATTTCATTTTTTAAATAATTGTGCAATATATGTTTTCCGCTAAGAAACCGAACATCATGGTCGTGATCGATTATGCAAAATTTGTAATCCGTTGAACAGACAACAAAATAGTTTATAACGAAAATACTAGAAAAATATCACGCATCACATCCATAACAATGCAAAAGCAACAGAAAAAAAAAAGAGAAGATTTTTCTTTCCAATTTCTAAAAACTTGAGATCTGCCAGAAAAAATATTTTTCACCGCAACGCTCGCTTGAGGTTTCTCTTCTTTCTCGACTTGGAATCACAGCACGAAGACCAAACAAAAATTAGAAAGAAAAAACAGAAGGAAAGAAAGATAAAAACGAAGAGAGGGAGGAGATCTCTTCGTGTTCTGCCACATCAAGTACGAGAGTGTTTTCGAAAAATAAAATAAGCGCTTGAAGCCCACTTTAAACACCACCGATTCGAAGCCACGATTCGCGGACAAAAGTTCGCATCGAGTATAAATTGGGTTATTTTATTTGAAAAATGCGCATCCATGTTAAAGTCAATGGAATAGAATATCTAAATGCCGATGTACATTGCATCCGTATCTTGCTGAAGAGGTTTAACTGAATACCAGACCTTTTCGAATCTTGTGCACGCGCATACATTTGCCAGTTTTGGATTTGAAAAGAAGGAATATATGCTTGTGAAACAGAATCAATCCAGTTTAACTGTCTGTTCTGTTTATTCAAATGGCGAATG
>JAPMOR010020539.1:0-11827 GCA_026543865.1 Argiope aurantia
TAGTATAAAAACTAGTAAAACATTTAAATCTTAGTTTGGTTCTAATTTCAAACATTCTTGACGCTATGCTTAATATAAATCTAAACCGTTTATTAAATTATCTTTAAAATTCTTGGATCTACAAGAATTTTCGTCGATAACACTAATTGAAATTTTTTTTCAAAGACTCCATTTAAGTATGTCACTTCTGGTTTATTTTTATAAGCCAAGGAGATGCTTAAATTGCTCTAACTTCACTCCTTATTAATGTAGAAATAAACATGCGATTGTTTCAGAAAGCCAAAATAGTCTTTTAAAATAAATGTATGAAAAGAAAATCCCTTTAATTTTTATTTTTTATTTTCAGTGTAATGGAAGTAATAAAATGATTATTTATACATATGGTATTTATTTGTATCTTTTTTTTCCTGAATTATAATTGATTTCATTTTAGGATTTGATTAAAAGAATTTGTAAGGAAATTCTTGATAATTCATTGATATGGAAGAATCCTTTTCATCTAATTCAAAGAAGCATTTCAAATGGAACACTATTATTATGAAATATTTTGTATATTTAAAAGCATGAAATCATATTTCTTCATAATTTTTGTTACACACTTAGATACAATACCCAAAAACTGCTAAAAATAATAAAGCAATTGATTCTGTGTCAGATTTGATCTTTGACTGATTGATTTGATAGTTCTTATAGCATGAAATTTTAATAACTACTTTCAAATAAGAAAACTTCAATGTTGAAATAAGTCACTTGACTCGAAACATTTCTTTATATAAAAATCTATTTCTAAGCACATTTCTGTCTTTTGTTTACATCTTAACAATGTTCATGTAACTTAAGAGTCATTCAGTATAAGTTTTTAAAAAGAATCATTCAGCATAGCAAAATAATTTTCTGCAGAAATGTCTACGAAGCAAATTTTAAAGTTTCTATTCTACCACAAAAAAAGACATTAAAATATGTGTCTAAAATCAGATACCGAGAGCAATAAGCATGTCATAAGTAATATAATATAAATAAACAAATTTCGCAGTAAGTGAAGCGTCTAGATGCTAACTAATATTTAAAGAAATAAAAAATGAGAAAGGACTGTAAAAATCCCAATTATTTTAATGATAGAACGTTTTATAAAAGGTGTTTAAACTTGCTACTATTTAGTTTATTATAAATTTTCTGTTTTATGTCTATACATTTATGAACATAATGTTTCAACACTTTTATGCTCAGTTAACAGGGAGTGAGAATCTGATTACTAAATTTTCAGCAAATTTATTCAGATTTATATAACAGAATAATTCAACCATTTGTATTCAATGTGAAGTCAAATTTAGGCTCGAAGTAGATTCTAATTTTCATTATAATCAATAAAATGCGACTGTGCTTCAGTTTAAATGTTAAACATAAAATGGATAAAAGCTAGTTTTGAGTTCATGGGGTTACGAACAATATTAGAAATTCTAGAAGAGAACAGAGATTTTAATTTGAAACTCTGGGAATTGTGATTTACTACAATATCTTCTATAATTTCTATAGAAATTTTCTGAGAAATTTCCATAGAGAAGCAACTTATTTCGGTCCCATATATTCACAATTAAATTTTGGCCTAATGTTTCAAATTATTCATATGCGTCTTTTTAAACTGAACCATATTTTGGCGCAGTTTTAAGATATACAGTTGAATAGCAAATAAAGTTTTGAAAGCATAAATTCTCTTACAAGAAATATATATATATATATAAAAACCTTCTTATTAATTTATATAGTTTCTTAAAATGCAGTTATATCTGTATTTAATTAAGTAATATATTAATCTTTATTACCTGTAAGATGATTTAATTTAAGAAATAATTTGTGTTAGAAAAAATGCTGCTAATAGAAAAATATGATTCTTTATAAAAATATCGGTTGCTGATTTTTGATAATTCAAAGAGTTTTAAAAATATCTTTCATTTCTTTTCGGGAATGGAAGGTTTTGATAATTTAGAAAAGAAAAAAATGAAAAAAAAGAAGAGGGATACATCTTTTTGTCTGCCTATATTATAGAAAAATTCATAATCTATAATGTTATAAACAGCTAACTGAGGAATCTACTCATATTATGATCGGCAATTTAACAAAAAAAATTTTTTTTAAGACAAGATAAAAAGTTGCAATCTTTTTAAAAATATCTAATCATTGCAATTTTTCATATAAACTCTGGAGCTCTGATAAACTTCTGTATTAAAAAAATGATTACGAAAAAAAAGGTTTAAATATGAGGATAATAACATTGAAATAATAACCACCTAAATATGAAAAAAATACGAAATTCTAATGATTTGAGCAGACAGATTTCATAGCATTAAGTTATATTAACATAATATAAATATAAATATCCAGATGATTCTTAAGGTAAACACAATTGTCTGAGAAACAGTATTTTATCCAAACAAAAATATCTAAAGCCATTAAAGTGTTCAGCTGTTTCAAAGGAAACAACCCAAATGTGCCAATAGGAAATAAATAAATAAATCAAAACAAAACATAGTTGTATTATTATTTACTTTTCCATAACAAGACAAGAAAAAGTGTATAAAAAAGGCTCTAATTTTTTTAGCATGTGAATAAACTAGGAATGCTGATGAATGGCTTAATTAAGATTATCTCACGAAGAAAATCAAATATTTTCCGTTTCAATTAATAGAAGGGCGTAGAAAAAGTTTCTAATTATACTAATTGCGTCAATTCGTACTTACCCAGCGTCTAACTAATATAGAGAAAGTGTGAAAGTCTACCAATTAAGAAATATCTTTAGGGTAAGTCTTTAATAACGTTCCACCTCTTTGTCTTTGCACACAATTTGAGGTAACCAACTAAAAAAACTTAGGTCCTTAGTTTTTCGTTAAGCTCGTTATTTTGTGAAAAATAATAAACTTAACGCAATTTTTACCCGTCTGTCAAAGAAATTTAGATAAAGCTGTTTCTTTTTTAATAGGCATATTAACAGATTTACCTTTAGTTTTTGAAGAAATGCCTAACAAAATATATGATTTTTTTCCTCTAAAGTAATACACACAATCATGGGTTAATTTCTATTTTTTTTAAATCTGATTTCGCACTGAATTTAACCATATGCTATAATTGAGGTTATCTCCAATTTCTCTCTCAAAGAAGATTGAGCATTGAAATGAATTGATCACTTTTGAATTTCAGCAATGTTCGCCGAAACTATTACATGGAAAGTTTTATATTTATTTAGAAATGCTGATGCTTTTTAAGATGGAATATAATATAAAGCATAACAATGACATAATGGAATGCATATTGATAATATCTAGAAATAAGTTGGAAAAAAAACGGAAATAATTTGTAATCAAAAGGCCGAAATTTCACCTTATAAATAAACCGCGGTGGCCTGGTGGTAAGGTCTCGGCTTCGGAACCTGAGAGTTTCAGGTTCGTGACCCGATTCCACCGAAGAACCGTCGTGTAAGGGGGCCTGTTGTACGTTAAATCCGCAATGACCAAACGTCCTCCTGATGGTATGGTGTGGTGTGGAGAGGGGGTGCCAGCTCAGGTGTCGTCCCAAAATAGCCCTAATGTTGCTTCAAACGGAACATTAATATAACCAAACCAACCCAAAATCCACTTTATAAACAATTATTTTTTTAAAAAAAAAGAAATTTTATATTTTAACGTTTTAATTTATTTTTGATGTTGTTGTGGACAAAAACTGTCAGCAAAAATATTTTCGTCAAGAAATGCTTCCTATCTTTAGTTAAATAAAGAAAAAAAAGTACATACAGGAAAAAAAATATATTTTACTTTACATTTGGAGGCAAATATAACATTCAAAGTTTTTTCATTAATTTAAGCTTTTAAAGAATCTTCTTATGTCTTTTACGATTATAAATTAAACATTTCATTTATACCCTAAATACCTCATTAAGTATTTTTAACTAGTCATACTAACAATATCCTCATTATTCTTCAATTACGAACTGAATCTAAAATTAACTAATATAATATATTTGCTGACATCTTTATTTCAACCAAATACTATTCAGTGATGCTAGCTAATTGACAGAAAATTTTAAAAACAGATGAGAATAACGAAATCAATATTTAAATCACATAATAAAATTGTGAGATTTGTTTCCTTTTCTTGGTTACAAGAAAAATATTGGTAAACTCTTATAAATCTAAGAAAATTTACATATCTTTACTATTTATTAATAAATAAATAAATAAACTTTATGCATAGATAATTAATTACATTTCTAATGTTTACGCTTGAAAATGCAGCCATAATATTTATTTTTTGTAATAATTTAAGATATTTCAGTTTTTCTAATGAATAAGTCAATTACACAACTTTTGAAATATATACATTACAAACAATTTTTATTAATTATTTTCGGCCCAAATTATTTGTTAAAAATTTGAAATTGCTATATATTTTTCGGAAGAGGTTGATTTATAAATTATCTAAAAATCAATAAAATGCCTATATAAGCGCATATAAAAGCAAATATTTATATGAAAGTTGCATTGTTTTCGGAAGGATTTATATAGGATGACCTTATATGATTAGATAATTCTCGAAGAAAACGAATATTATCTTTATAATTTATTAAATGAGAGTATTCAGGCAAACAATAATTCATCAATTTTTTCATTTAAAATATTAGAATAGATGCTGCTGCTATTCTTCTGATATTTAGGTCAAAGTTATATAATATAAAAAAAAATTGAAAAGAAAAAATGTTTATGCCTTAAAAAAAATTCAACTGATTCCAGATGGATATAAATGAAGAAAAAGAAAAGAGTAAAAATATTTTCTATCCGCATCCATAAATAAAACATTAGATAAAAGTTTCAGAAGTAAAAAATAGCCAAAAAATGCAAAAAATAGCAGATTGAAAAAAAAAAAAAAAAACTTTGCAGTTAACTTAAGATATTTGATACTAAAATAAATCAAAATGGAAACAAAGGGGATCAAAATTTGATCCGGTACAGATTAGACGAGAAAATTGAAGGCGTCATACGTGAGCTGGGAGGGGTATCCGAAAATTTAAAAAAAGATCTTCCGTTTGGATACGATTAGTAGGAAGTAGAAAGTTTCTGATTGCTTTTGTGATAATTAATCTTATCGAAGGGAAACTTCTCAAGCCTTTGTTCTTTCGAAGTTTTATTTCCTAGTTTTGTTAAATAATGACATTGTTGACTAGCTTGCATGCTGTGTCTGCCCATTTCAAGCTATTTAAAAATTTATTGCTTGGTTTAGAAATTCATTCACTGTTTGTTTCGTATATAAAAGGAAATAAATCGTATCCTTACTATTTTTTATGTTTTTTTTTATTTACAAAAAACACATTTCAAAAGCCTGAGTATTTTTAGGAAAGTTCATTTACAATTTTTATCAATGTGTGTGTGTGCGTGTTTTTTTTATTATTGTGTGTTTTATCAATGTGTGTATGTTTGATTTATCAACCATTAATGTTTTTGAGATGAACATATAGACAATGTTTCGATATACTTTGAGATTTATCAACTGTTAATGTTTTTGAGACGAACATATAGAGAACGTTTAGATATACTTTGAAATTTATCAACCTTTAATGTTTTTGAGATGGACATATAGAGAGCGTTTTGATGAACATTTAGATTTATCAACCAAAGTTATTAGAATATTTAGATAAGTTAATGTGAATCTTATTAGAGATACATTAATAAAGAAGAAAAAAAAACATCATGCATATTTTACGAAATATAATATTTTATTTGGTAAAATATTCAGGAAAATATATTATTTACTTTACAATTTAATAAATGTATTTAAATATCTATATGCTTTAAGGTTTGAATTAATTTTTACCTTAGCATTTAAAGTATACTTTACTTTACGTTATGTTTTTAAAACCATATTTCAAGATATATAATTGCTTTAAAATTCTTTAAAATATTATTTATATCTTATCTTTAATTATTGTTTATCTTTGAGGTATATAAAATATACGAAAAATGATTTTGATAAATGAAAACAATATGAAACTAAAATTTATTTTCAATGTCCCACATAATTAATTCTCAATGTATGCGAAATATTAGGTCCAAAAACGACAATAAAATATAGCTTAACTTAATATTTGTATACTGAAAATTAATTTTATGAGTTATATTTTGCTTAATTATGAGTCTCTTTTATTTCTTTGTTTTGATTTTATTTTTATGAATCACTTTTCAGTGATTGAAAAGTAACTTTTTATCTTTTGATTATGGTTTTACTTTTTCAATGGAGGGTCAAACTGATTTTGTAAAATTAAAATTAATATTCAAATTACCCTATAAAGTTGCGAAGAAGATTTTCAGTTGCTGTGAGTCTATATCATTTTTATTATCTTAAATGTATGTATAAATGTTTTGAAATATATTAACCCTCTAGATTTAATGATGAAAGAGAATATTAAACCAATCTATGAAATTAGTTGTGATGGTTTTATGAGTGTAAATATGGGTAAAGGAATTATAACTAAAAATTAATAATAAAAAACAGTGAACTTTCCATTTTTTTCCGGCACGTTGTTCCTTTTGAAATAATTGACAAAAACGAAAAATGCTATTTATTATGATTAAATTTGCATAAAAAAAATTCTTATTTGATCGATCGTTTTATGGCCTTTTTTTTTATTCAATGCCATAAGAAGAAAAAATCAGTCAGGGCTATGTGGGGTATATATAACCTTACTGTGCTTTTAACTATCATCAAAAATTTTAGTTACTCATTTTCGATATTTTGGAAGTTTACCAAGAGTCACGATCGATTTTTAAAAAGTTCTAACAAACTGCTTCAAGATTTTTTTTTCCACATTTTAATCAGATAAGACTCAAGCTTCTTCTGATAGAAGAAGAAACCATTTTTTATATTACGATTTCCAAAAAAAGACTGGTTTTTTTATAACTATTTTGTAAATAGTTTTGCAAAAAAAAAAAAAATGATGCCAAACTTCTTAAATTATTTAGATTTGACATAATTTAGGGATATTGTTACAGCATCACGCCGATAGATGGCGTATCTGTCGAGTACAAAGTTTTTGTTAATTCTTTTTTGTTTCTGAACGTAGTGTGTGTAAGAATGATTCTGTGATCTAGAAGTGGCATCCAATTGTGAGTGGTGTCCTAATCTGTAACAGTCTACTTGAAGAGGCACAAAAAATGTGTCCGAAAATAAAATGGTGTTCACCGAAAAGGAATGAGTATTAATGAAAGAGAATTACAGATATTAATATAATGAATTAAAGATAATTTAAAATATTTAAATAAAATGCAGATAGAATATTATAATAATTGCCGATTTAATATATCGAGGCACATCAATAACCAACAAATACTTTTAAAATATTTTTACAGCATTTATTAATAAAGTGTAATGGATGGAAAAAGTCAATACCTTAAATGCCGCTTTCAAAATGGGAGAGAGAGGTTTGCACAAAACCTTCCCGCATATTCTGATATAAAGATGTTATTCCCTCCCCCCGCCCACCATAAAAAATTGTGCACCTAAGCTAAAATAGAGAACTCCTTGCATAGCACTGGCATTCAATAGTTTTAAAATTTAAACTTTGGGCTTGAATTAGCATTTTTATTGAATCTATCATGTGATCTTTGGTGATTTTTTGGCGATTAATAACTAGCATGTGATTAATAATATCCAAAAATCAAACTTGCATTTTAGGCACGATTTTCCCAGCCCATTGAAACTAAAATTTGACCTAGAACTACAATTTCAGTTACAAAATCCCAAATCAAGTTTAATATAATTAAGTCTCTGGGATTTTGAGTTACTACTTTTATAACATGTCTGCAAGTACAGATTGACTGATTAGTCGACCCTTCGACTGATTTGACACAAATTTTGCAAGGTGTATACACTATAGATGTTAAATCTATATTCCCAATTTTATTCATCTAGCTTTTTTCGTTTTGTAGTTATCGTGTTAATTTATATTTGATCAGCCGGAGAGGATATCCTTTGAATGGATGGTACAAAGACTATATATCAAAGTTCATTGATCTAATTGAGAGCGTTTTTCGAGTTACTTTTCTCACAGATAGACAGACAAACGGTCGGATGGACAGAAAAACATAATGTCAGAAATGTGTTTTTTGAACTCTATGGTGATCTAATAAGGGAATTTTTGCCAAAATTTCAAATTCGAATTTTTTGACAATTACTATACTTTCTTCATACTTCATATGCAATAAAATAAAAAAGGACCTCCACTAACTTGTGCGCATTTAACTGCTTTTTTCTTTTAAGACAATCACAGCTGTTAAGAATTTATATAATAATAATTATTAAGAATTAATATTAAAAATTATTAATAATTTAAGAATCTAACTTATTTTGTCTTTTAATATCAGCCTACACAGATTTTTCTTGAGCGTCTTGAGAATTATTCTTTTTGATAGTAAGCATTTTTTTATGAGTTGAAATTTTTAATCATTAAAAACTTCAATTATTTTTTGCTTTCTGAGAATTGAAAAATAATGAAACAAGTATTAAATTAGTAACTATAGATTTGGAATTTCATTCAATGATAAAAAATAAAATATTTTATAGCAATTTACTAACTTGCAGAATTTGTTACACGATCTTCAATAACATTTATTTAATGCCATTTTTATGAAAGAGTACCTTAACTTCCTAAACCTAATAGGAGCTTTAGATCATATATTTAATTTAATTTATAAGATTAAAAGATACCGCTGAGCATAAATTTAAAAATATATATAAGAAAAAAGATCAAATTTGAATTGCAACCTGTTATAAAGACATAAATGTGTTTGATTATTTTGAATACATCAATTGACATAACTTTCTTACATTTCTAAGTTTACTAATGATAGCTAAAATAAAATCGCATAACAGAAATGATACATTTAAATGGAATATTAATTTTTCGAGTTGTTGAGAATAGGTTGATCCAATATGAGATTTCATGTATAATATATAAATATTTTTGGTAAATAATTCAAAACTTGAAGTACTTTATTTTCATTTAAAATCAAATTATTTTTTTAAACTGAAAATTTATGCTTTTTATTAAATTCACATCATATCCAATATTCAGTATTTTCTTCTTTTTTTTTCTGATTCTAAATTTTTTCCCACTTGGCTGGTTTTTATTTATATTGATTGTTATTGTTTCTTAGTAATGTTTTGTTAAACTTTATTTCAGTTTTTCTTAGAGATATTGCTCGCTATTTATTAATATAATACATTAATTTTGATCTATGCAGTTTGGAACAAAAAATATTGAATTTTAAAAATCTGCTAAAATAAAAAAAAAAGTTGATTTTACTAAATATCAAAACTATTCGCAGGTTTTATTGATAGTAAATAAAAAATATTGAGACATTGATAATCAAGTAGAAAGTGTAGTGCGTTATTTATGAATTTAAAAAAAGCTGAAGTACTTTTTCCATTAGTGAAACTAAAGCAAAATGTTAGACTAGATGCAAATTATAACCATATAAAGGGAAGTTAATTTTAAAGAAAATTTAACGCCTCAAGGTAAACTAATTATTTTATGCATTACTTTCATGTGCATGATCCATAAAATATAAAATGAGTTCTTCGGGCTAAAACTTTTTTTCAAAAGCTAAGAAATATAGATTAAACAACATAAAGATAGTTAACCCTTCTTCCACATTTTTATAAAGATAATTTTTTCCCTGTTGCTTTATAAAATAATTTAACCATTTTTTCACAAAACTAGGAAAAATGTACTTTTTTAATCTGCTAACAAAGTTCTTTTTTCTTATAAAGAATTATTTCCTTCTTAATGAAGGCATTAAAATTCATATGTCAACGTAACATGAAATTAAAATAAATAAAAAAAATATGAAATATTTTTTTAATCTGTTCTTATTCCTGAAAAACGCCTTTGTGTTTTATAATACAGCTTTTGTCTTAATCTTATTTCTTATAACAGTTTTTAAATAAATGTACAAGGAGTTTTGTATATCAATTGAAATTAAAATTATTCTAAACATAAAATTTCTATTTCAACCACCCAAGATGTAAAAAAACCGATATAAAAATATGTTTTCAAATTTTAGATAAAAAGACAATGAGAAAGCTGATGATTTTTTGAAATTTCAAGAATTGATTTCAAAAAGGTCTTAAAATATTTAACACACACACACGCGCGCGCGCGCGCGCGCACACACACACACACACGCATTGTGTGGCTGATACTGGTAAGAGTGTATGTTGGTAGGAACTCCGAGAAATCAGTTTGATTTTAAATTGGAATTTATTTGTATATATTTAAACGGCTATCCATAATAATTTAATCCATAAAATCAAAGAAGCTGGAGTTGCTAGAAAGGTGTCATCACTTGTTTCAAAGCTGGCGACAATATAATTAATAAATTTATGAGGATAATAGGATTATATACACAAGCCGGAGACATTTTGTTCAGTAGTTAAGCATAGAAGAAACATGAAAATACTTCCAAAAGAGAATTTAAATTACAATTAAGTGGTTACCAGAAGGAATTATCTTCGACAACGTTCTGAAAAAGGGTGGAACCATTACAACTAAGAAGTACTTTTAAGATAAATATACAAAATTCATCAAGAATCGCAACATTTTTATAGAGAGTTGGTCAATAGAAAAGAAAAAAAAATTCTCCTCAATGGTTATGTCTCTCACAAATCTCCTTGAAGAAGTGAAATGAGTTGGGCTATTAAACTCTACCTCGTACAACCTCTTCATTCTTTTCTTCTACAAATGTCTGCTACTTTTTCAAGATCTTGATAGCTTTCCCGTTGAGTAGACGCTCGACATGAAGAAAAAGTAGAAAATACATTTGATTTTTTTAATTATAGATCACCGGTACGTGCTCTCTTCTGGGGCAAATAAACCTGTTGGAGAAAATTATTAAATCCCAATGGCTCTTATTTCAATTAAATAAAAATATCAGAGGTGCTGGAATTTACACTTTAAATCTATTGAGCATATATCTATATTTCTATGTTTGGAGTGGATTTGAATAAAAAATTAATTGATTCATAATTTCAAATATCTCTTAATACTAAATAGAAAAAATACAAGAAATATTTTAAATTCTTTCACTTTAATGCTTTTTTAAATCGTTTTATTCAAAAACCAACAAATAAACAAAAGAAAAAGGACAGGGAGCAGGGAACTAATACTTGTTATAATATTATGTGCAAAACTTAATTTTAAGAAAGCAAAAATTAAAAAAAAAATAGATTGTAAATATGCAATTCTAACTTCAATTCGATACACATATAAAGCAATATTTGCTAAAAGATATATATAAAGAGCGGGTATAAGGTTTGACTATGTTATAAAATTATTTCTTAACCTATTCTATGTTGCTATCAATTAACTCGAAAAATATTTTAAAAAACATGCATATATTTAACGATTTAAAATGTTCAGTAAAGAAATGAAAATCCTTATACACAAAAATAACTCGATCCTGGATCGACGATATAATGTAAGAAATATGCCAGTTAAAAATTAATAACAATAACAATAGTAATTGGATGATTAAATAAATCATGTCTCTAAATCCCCTTATATATAAGTCAAAAGCTTCATAGGTGTATGCAAATATAAATGAGATGAATGGAAAATACTAAGATAACGCGAACTCATTTATGCTCGTAAAACAACTCTCTGTATGGGTATTTAATATTTATACTTAATTTTTAATATCATGGGCATTTAATATTTATTATAAATATTAATTAAAATAATGAGAGAATTTTTGACTTTTTAAATATAATTTGGCAAAGAAACTTTTTT
>JAPMOR010020539.1:11837-32388 GCA_026543865.1 Argiope aurantia
ATCCTTTAGTAGGCGCTGGAGCCTTCCTTGGGATCGCCAGGCGGGTCCAGATGAGCATGGATGATGCTAAGATAATCAAGACTGTCGACCTTAGATTATCCCTTAGTGGAATTTTATGCCTTCTATAGGGGGATTTTAGTGTTCATAGAATCATCGAGGGAGGAAGGATTAAGACAGATGGCTTGACCGTGTTTTCAACTATAGTTATCGGATAAATATCAGCCATATATGATTTCGATTAGCAGTTGTGCTGTAAGACATGAAATGAAGTGAAGAGTTCAAAATGAGGATACAATGCTGATGCTTCAATGTTTCGCATCATAATAGAACAAAGAACGGAAAATAATGAAACAACGAAAAAAACTTGGAAATGTGAGTAAGTTATTTTATATCAAATTCTTAAGATTCCACCAACTTCTGTCATTTTTTTTTACTCATGGTTTTGAGTTTATTTTTAAGTATCTAATCTTTAACTTTTTACTGCATTTGTAAATGATTTTGATTTCTGCTTTGTGATTCTTTATAGAAAGATAACAGGTAAGATAGAAATATATAAAATACAGTAATATTTTAATATTCGGTATGATTAAATATTATGAGTGACGGGAGATTTAGGCTTGTTTTTGTTTGGATTTTTCTGGCGCAAGAGCCATGGTTTGCACTATGCGGCGTCAAATAAAGGTTAAAATCATTTCAATGTACAATAATTAAAAACGGTTAGTATATAAAAGTACTTAAAAACAATCAAGTTTAAATGAGTGCATAAAATTTGATAGATTTTAAAAGTGCACAAAAATTTGAGCATGTGGTGTTTTTCCAAGAAATAAATATAGTGGAGTGTTCGCGGTTTGAAAAAAATAAAAAACGCTGAGCATTGAAATTTGTGCATTCTGACATTATATGTTGGACAGACACTTGACAGTCACATTAAGAACAGGTGGTTTGGGGAGATTTAGAATTTCTTTTTCTTCTAAAGGAAGCAAGAGTCCACAAAATGTTGTACAAAACTAATATAAACGATTGAATTCGAAATTTATTTTGAAATAATCAGTCTGTAAAACAGTTTGTATTTGTATTATTTTTTTCATTGTTTCTTACTTTATTTATTCTACCTTTATTTACTGGCAGAAAAAAACAAACTAGGAACGTAAAGGAAATAGATTACGAATTAGAAATTTCTCAAATCCATACTTATAAATAAACTGCAACTCTTTAGTTTATTAAAACAACATTATATGTGAGATGTTAATCCTTAGTCTAGAAATCCAAAATGAATAAAAGCTATGAAAAATTCTTCCTCGTTTCTCTTTAGTAGCATTTCCAGTTTATTTATTTACTAACACCAGAATTTAAAGAAAAAGTTTCCAAAAAAATCGATCAATTGCTCTGAATGCTTCAGCTGATTTATTTCATTGAGAAATAGATTTGTGGTTCTGAAGAAACGTCTACGAGAAAATTCTTCATTCTTTCAAAATTCGTAGCGATGTCCAGCACGACACGGAAGCTGGCAAGAAATTTTTCATTCCTTTCAGTGAAAAGTAGAAATATTTCAGTGTCATGAGTCTTAGAATTGTGAAAAAAGGTGTGATAAAAAGAAAAATTGGTGCAACGTTTACATCTGGAAAACTCAATAAATTGAAAAGGCAAGGCTGTTTTGTAGTTTTTATTGTTGTGTCACAGAAAAATTAGATTTACCTTTTCATTTTTTAAAAAATTTAGTTATCTAATAAGCTGTATTATTTATCTTTCTAATAGCATTTATAAAAAATGTTTTAGATAATATTTTTTAAATGCCTTATTTGTTTTAATTTAGGTAATTCTGTTGAAAATTTAAATTTTAGTGAAAACTGTGATTTTTTTAAAAAACATTGCGTTCTTTGATCTAAAAATATTTTATATAGCCATTTTAATGCTACTTTTACGTTAATTCTTTGGGTATTTAGCATTCAAAATTTATATTTGTATATCTTATGTTTTTACATTTTTATTTTCTCAAATTCTTATGCGTGATAAACTTTTCTTATGGAAAAAAAAAACGTTTTTAATTCAAATCTAATGCATGTTTTGATAAATTTCGTATAAATATTTATTAATATGTTCTTCAGTTTTAGAATGCCGAAATCAGTTTATAAAAATTATTTAATAGCTATTTTATAAATGCGAAAAAAAAATTATAAATAGCTATTATAAGGTAAGATTCATGTTATTTAGGAATCTAACCTTAGTATTTAAACATTGGATAGAAATACACCTTGTTTCAGGTAAATCTTTGAACTAACATTCAATAGATTTCTGAATTCGAAATTTTTATGCATTTTTTCCCAAAAAACACCATATTTCTTTAATAAAAAAACATGTTTTGCTCTTAACTGATATATGTTTTGTTTCTGAATTTTTAAATCTTTTTTAGTATATATATATATATATATAATAAGCATATTATAATCTTTTTCAAAAAAATTCATCAGAATAAAGTTGCATCCATTAATCAAATGTTTTGTTTTAAAATGCCAATTTTCAGAAAAGAAACTATAATTACACTTCAAATATTGGTTGTAAAATTGAGATATCAAGATTTGAATTTATAGATATCTAAAGTTTTTTTTCTTGTTTTCTCTGTGTTTAATCCTACTCAATATATACTTTGCACACTGATAATTTAGATTTTCTGTTCCTTTTCAAAATCGTTAAATTTTGATTTGAATAATGTTGTTGAAAAATACTATTTCATCAATTATTTAAAAACTAAGCATTTAATAATCTTGGTTGAAGTGTAGTTTAGTGTGCTCCTGAGTCTATCGTCAATATGGTAACCCAATGAAGCGATCTTACAGCAACCCTAATGCTGTTTTGCTTATTTTTTACAGTGGTTGAGTTGTACATGAACTACAACTATTTTATGAAAAATGTTCAATTATACATAATAAAATATCAATGAAAGATTTTAATTTAGGTTTGTATTATAATTAAAATATTTTTTATTGCTAATAAGACACTGCAATGTCATTTTGAATGTGAATACGAACAGAAAATATTTATTTCTTTGCAATACTTAACGGTCGGTATGCGTTTTAGAAATCGTCTGCAATGGAATTCCTTGCACATTTCATAATTCTTTTTCTGATCTGACGGTTTTCTTGATAAATCATTAAGGTCGCCAATTGCTCAAGAATGGATGTGTGGGTGAATGGGATGGCAGGAAATATTTTGAACCTGCAGAATGGATGAAGGGTGAGTGAAATATATATATAATTACGAGTTGATGAAGTTGGATAAATGATGCTTGTTTGAAATGCTGTATGGAGAATGGTCAATTCTCTGAGAGATTTGATTCCAAATTTCACAAAAATACTAAAATTAGATGATAAAAAGAATGAGTAATAAATTTCATTTATCTATTTTACTGCATTTTTGAGTTGTCGGGTTTATATACATAGAAAAGTGAAGATTGATAGATGGTCAATCTGATTTCCTTCAATATTTTTGAGAAATCTTACACTTTAAATATTAATACTGTTAGTTAATTAAATATTAATACCAATCTAAGTTGATGCGGCTTTGTCTAATCACATTTATAGGGTTGTGAAAGTCTATATCAAGAAACAGTTAAGCTCTTAAGGGATTTGTTGAAAACTGTGATACACTTCAGTTATTAAATCTGTTTCCAATATTATTTATTTAGATCCTTTCGTTTTGTTCTTTCGAAAAAGTTGTTTTTTTTTTCTTTTCAAAATTTGATATTTGCAAATTTGATGAAAATCCACATAAAAATTTCATCTGCCTGGCTAAAAACATTTTTGAATTATTAAATTTATTGGAAGACAGACGGACACACTTGCATAATACCAAATTTCTGTTTCAAAATTATTAAGTCCAAAACGTAGAGATTCATCTAAAACTCGAATTTGAATTTTCTGATGATTTATCTACTGCCTCTTTGTATACTTCATATAGAAAAAAGTAAAAAAGGAGAACCAATTTAAACAATAAGTGAAAAATTAAGACTGATTTCGTTGTATTCTACTATGGTGTGCCTAAGTGATACAGGAACAGTATTTGAACTATGTTATTCATCTTGATAGAGTTTTGAAATTTCTTTGATCAGATTGCTAAGAATATGTTAAGAGAAACCAAATATAAATTAGATAATGACAATGAGTGATTAAGTGAAAAGGAAGAAACCAATAAATGCCAAGTAACATGACACCATAGATTTCGACCAACGCGTAATCCCTTTTCGTTGGCAAAGAATCGAATATTTAAGGTCAAACGTACATGGAATCGAATCGAATTACTACTCTGATTGACACGCCGTTCGTGACACTCCCGTGATTAAAATGCTTAAACTGAATAACATCATTCTATTCTGGATCTATGACAAGTTATATAATTTCTTATTATTGTTAATATGAATAACTTCAAATTCTCGGCTAAGAACTTGATACCAGATTTCTCTTGGCATACAGACTTCTGCCAGGAAAATATCGAAGCTTTACATCAGGAAATAATACCTCTGAATCCAAAGATATATCATCATTCGGACGCTACATGAACATATTATTAAGAAAATACAATGGATATTAAAAAAATGGATATATGTGCTTTGTGCAATCGATACTAAACAATGGATATAATAGTCGTTTTTTACAATCGATATTAAATAATGAATAAACATTTTTTACAATTGATATTAAATAATTAATATGTATTTTTTACAATGGATATTAAACAATGGATATATGCTTTTAGTACAACGGTTGTTAAACAAATGGATATTTGCTTTTAGTACAACGGTTGTTAAACAAATGGATATATGCTTTTAGTACAACGGTTGTTAAACAAATGGATATATGCTTTCATCCATTAAATGGATATTAATTTGGATCCTTTTTAGTGTAACTTTGGACATCTGAATTTGAAACAGGAAGGAATCTAAACAAAGCATTTTAACAAGATAAATTTTTAAAGAAAAGAACAGTACAGCATTGAAACCAAAGATAGAATTTTAAGTTTTACTTAAATGAAAAAAAATTGAATAAAAGATCAATTCTTATTGTTTATGTTGTAAAGGATTTTATTAACATGTAGAATTAATCTAATTGCATTTCCAAAAACAAAAACTAAGCGATATTAATGCGGTAAGAAATTTGTAACAGATTTGTAGATAAATAATAGAAATACACACACACACAAAAAAAAACACACCATACATATCTTAATTTACAATTTCATTTCTACACAAGGGAAAAAATTATTGGAAACTGAAAAAATAATTATTTATCTCTTTATATTCTCTGCTGATAATAGTCTTTCAGGCTCATAATACCCCCACATGTATTATCTTTTATCTCTGATTTTAGCTTCTTATGTATGCGAAAATTGCAATGCCCGAATTTTCATAAAAACAATTTAGGAAAAGATTTACAGCCAATCACTTTAAGTCCTCCTCCCAACAAGTAAAAAAATAAAATAAAGACATCCTTTGTATTTAATATGTAACAAAAAGTATTTAAAAATTTTTTTAACTGTATTATCTAGAAAAAAATAAAGATTTCATTTCTTTGCAAGTAATCAATAACATAGAGCTAAAGCCTGTTTTAAAAGATTCCTTTATTTGGAAGCTTAGAAGTCAATAACATAAAGTTTGCTTCGATAAAGAAGACAATTTGTTATAGAACACAAATTTAAAAAAAAAAACGAATTCGAAATTGTTTATTTATAAAAAATAATGGTCCCCTGCCAAGCATTTATCTGTTTGTTTCAATATCTGGTAGATAAATGGTTAGCTGCAGCAAAATAAAACACTTAAATGAACTTACCTCCATATATCTACTTGAAACGAAAACATATATAGTGAGTGAAAAAAAAACTGATTTGATTTGTTGTAAAAGACATAAGTCATCTTTTGAAAAAAACTTTATATAGAATATTTTTCCATTACTTTTGGTCTATTAGTATAGAATTTATTCATTTAGTTGAATTTTGGAACTCAGCCAAGGCATTTGTCTGAATATGTCTGGCATTTGAATAGTGTTTTGTAGTCCAAACTTTATCAAAGAAGGGCGTATTCGCTGTTATTACAAACATTAAGGTGAGCACTAAAAATCTTTCGGAATTTAACAAAAGTTATGAAAGAAATGAAAGCGATACGTGAGTTGAGTTCTTATGTTACTGCCCGCATTGAAAAACTGTTGAATAGTGGAAAAGACTTTGTAAACATAAGTCATTTAAAGCCATTTAAGTGCAGTTTCAATAGAATGTTTTGTTAAATTGTTTAAATAAAAAGTTAATTTATAAATATCCGTCCTTTTTAAAAGCTCGAGAATGTTATTGAAGCAAAAAAGCAATAACGAATATATTGAAAATGATTCAAAAATCATTGAAAAGATGAGGTGTATTTGATGCTGAGAAAGAAAAAAAATGTTGGTTACTATAATAATGGATGTGTTCACAGAAAAACTAATAATTTGCTTATATACTTCAGGAAAGCTAAGAGCTCATAAAAGATAATGCCTTTTAAATAACATTTAAAATATCGTTTCATTTATATACTTTGTCTTACTGTCTTTGTGAAGTACCTTTGTAAAATGGTTACTTTGAAATAGTATTTAAAAATATAATCTTTCCAAACGCATTGTAAATTATCAACTAGAAAGCAGTCTTAGCAAAAACAAAAAACAAAAAAAAAACTTATGAGGCTTTAAATTTCTTATGCGCACCAGTAAACAAAACACTTGATTACAATACACTTAAGAATTTATTAAATTTGATTTAAGTTTGCAATGTGAAAGAATTATATGTATATAATATGTTAGAGGATTTAAAAAAAAACTGATACTATTTGGAGCTACTTGTAGCTCAATACAATGATGGAAATGGCAAAAAACTCGGTATGGAGTGTAATGATAACATAGAAAGTAGGATTCCGGAAAACATTAATTCTAAAACTTACCGAAAGGTGTTTTATGGCACTATTTGTAGCTTATCAAATTGAAAATTATCATAAAACAAGGATATCAAACAAAAAGCAAATTTATGCTTTCATATGCAAAAACAGCGCCAATAACTTAGTCTATAAAATTATGTAGAAGACATCAAAAATATTGCAACTGAAGTGAACCAGTTTAAAAGAATATGCAATTCATACTACCAGCTGTACTACCTTAATCAATGCAATACATCCACGGCGGCAGGTTCCCTTGAACTAACTCCAATGTCACTTTTGATCCTGGGGTATTTGATGTCAAAAATTTATATTGGTGGAATCACTTGAGATAAAACAACATATCAGTAAGATGTATTTTTTGACATGTTAAGCACTGCGTCAGAGAACGTTATGTAGAGAATGCACGGTGTAGTATTTGAGAACAATAATCATATTGAATTCTTGTACGAATTCCTGCAATTTTGTATGGGTTGTAGTTTGATTCTTCTTTGTTTACACTTTTAGTATTGCACAGTGCTATAAAAAACCGCTTTCGTCGATTTTTAGAACAATTTTTTCCCCACTATTTATTTCTTACTTTCCATGTCATCATTAGTCTCCACGTTGAGTTTGGTACTATTTCGGCTGTTAGATAAAGCTATAGATAGTTTCGAATAATATCAGTTAAAAAAGCACTGTAACATTTTATGAAAAATTACAACGCAGTTCAATAACTATAAGTCGACTCTCATCGACCAAGAAGTTTTGAAATTTCAACTCCTAGAAAGTCATTTTTCAGTTATTTTTTTCGTTTGAATTTTTAATTTCTGGCAGATTTTCTTTGTCTGCGACTTTGAATCTTGTTACGTGTTTTATTCCCCTGAACGTTTTTCTTTCAGTGACCTTGTATGTCTTTTTCTTTCGCATCTTTTTGAGCGACGAAACTTCTCTGCAAAGAGGCTGCTCGCTGCTGTAGGATGTTCCTTGGTGCTGCTATTATTTCTACAACAATTAAAACGTACTGGTAAAACCAAACTTTCACGTACTTTTCAAACTAAAGAAACTAAAAAGTGTCTTTGTTAGTTTTTAATCACCCACTTCACAACGTGTATTGAACATTAATAACAGAAATTATAAATTCAGGATGATAGCGATTCACTTAATATTTATTAGAAATTGTTTTGGACATTCCAGTAGGTTTTGCTCAGTGAGTTATTGATTGCGTTAGTCTTGGAGGACCGATGTAAGATAGAATTTTAATAATTAGAATTTTTAATTCTCTCTAATGTTAGTCTCATTGGATCTATAACGTTGTGATCTATTGGTGACGGCCCATTGGAATTGATTAATTTGATTCCTGAGGTAGTTTTATTAGGTGTTTGAATTACTGAGAAGTGTAACAAACTTGATTTTAAATGAAAAAAAAAATGAAAAATGAAACTTTGTTAATCACAAAAAGTCTTCTGTCATCGATAAGCAAATATCAGAAAATCTCAGCAGCAACAATTCCAGAAACCTGAGATACGTTGCTATTTTTTACACACACACCTTTCTGGCGTTTTTAGTTGGTATAAAATTCATTGAAAGAAATGGAGGTTACATATTTATGGTTGTACGCTAGTAGCTTAGAGCTTTTAGAGTGATACTAAGAGAATGTTAATAACTCTAACTTCTTTTCAAAGTCTTTAAAGGAATTAAGATAAGCGATACATTCAAAAATTCGGCACAGATTTAACTTCAATGACCGGGAAAAAATAGTGTTGCGCTGTGGTTGCTTCCTCAGCGCAACACGCTCGGATGTTGAAAAGATTGATACACTGGTAATAATAAAAAAATTATCAATGAAAAAAATAAGCCCTTAAAACAAACACTTTTAGGAAAAGAGTATGTCATTGTTGGTTACCAAACATTGGAGAAGCGGAGTATAATAGTTTAAATTAAACAGCTTTGCTGTGATACTAAAAAAAGCAAGCAAGAAACAGATCGATTAAATGACGGCAATAAATCTAGATAAATCGTTCAATTGTAATCTGTTTGTCTTCTTTACCATCATCACATTTTTGAGTTAGTTTTAAGAGACCAATTCACTGATAAATGAACCTTCTAATATAGAAATGATTCTTTTCAAAAATTGCTTGTAAAAAATTGAACAAAACTTGACAAGAAAATTTGCATAACTGATAGCAATGTAGTGTCTGATGTTTTACGCTTTAACACTGTTTATTCTAACACTATCTATGCAGAATCAACAGCTAGATGATTACAGAAAATTGGTGGAATTAATTATGAGCTTTCTTGGCGGTATTCCGAATAAAGAAATGTCATTTCTTATACCAGAAGCTGGCAATCATATTAAATGGGATAGCAAAGGGAATTTATGTATTCAAGATCAGTTTTAGTTATCAGACTGAAAGGAGAACATTAAAAAAAAATTACGTCTTTCTTTTCCTTGCTCGAGTGTACGTTCGAACATTGTTCTATCAACGGAAAAATTAAAGAACCATAAGAGGATTTCATATTCATGCGCCAATAGACAAATTATCAGAATGTTGATCCCGAAATCAGTCTGTAAGGTTTCTGTTATAAGAATTATAAGCCACCTCTTATGTTTATAATAAGAAATTTATAACAAGAAACTGTGGCTCTACCTTTAGTTGAAGATAATGCTGTTGTCATTGTTAAAATAAATACGACTCAAGTTATCCTGGAAGCAGATAAAAGTGAAGAACAGGAAAAAGAAAAAACAATCAGCCGAAGAAGTATTTTTTGTACAAAAATGATTTTTACTTCTTTATAAGCAACGAGTTTGTCTTTTGTAGCTCTCGTTACAAGAACTTTCTTTATAATATTTTCTCAAAACCGATTTCTTCGAAAACTCCTTTCCATCAATAAGAAAGGATGATCCTGGTTACAAAAATGAAATTGAAAAACTTGATAAGATAGTGGTTGGGAATGATGCTGCAGAAAAGAATATCGAATTAATTCAGAAATACAATAACATTTTTAAAAAAGATGAAAATGGAAAACAATTTGTTTTACAGATCATTGTTGAAGATGTTAAAAAATACCTAACGGATACTAAATTCTCTCTTAGGAAAACAAATAATGTGTAACATTCGATCATTTCCAATACATTTTGGTTTTACAGAAATTATTGCTGTAAATAAAATAAGTTAAAAATTCAGGAATGTGTTCTAGAATTTATTGGAATATTTAAAAAAAAAGTAATATTTTTAAACTTTTTGTGATTTAAAAATTGTTTCAAATTCAAGGACTTTGAGGATCGCCAAGTAATCGTCTTATTCAAGTTACACCTTTTATATTCTTTTTTTTTCTGTTGTTGGTTTGAAAAAGATTAGGAATTGGGAACAATATCTTTGTTTTCGGAAAATAATCTACAAATAAAGGCCACCTTAATATAAATGTATATACATATAGAATATTCTTTGAAACAGGTGTTGAGTTCTTTAATAATTATTTTATTCATTATTCACAATTCTTTCTAATAGCTATGGCAAAAGGCAGGGAGCAAGAAGAGCCCATAGGAATATCTTTTGAACTTATATTGTTTTAGAATGGAATTTTGCAGAGAAAGTATTTTTGGTTTTAGCATGTGCTTAGAATCATTATAAAAAATAAGAGCTCTTTCAATTAAATTACAAAGTGAAGCCCTGATTTCGATATATGTACACATACACTCTCTACATTTGTATAATTCTTCGTAGAATAATTTCTATTTTCGACAATGATACATTAACTTACATTATTCTTCATGGTAGAAATCAAATGTGATTTTCAATTTATCTTTAGTTGCGCAATTTATATTGATATAAATTAAAAGTTGTGCTACAGGAAGTAAGAATAAAATAATTTATTTAGTAAACACAATTATCGACTCAATATATGCACAAATTTCTGAGGCATTTGAGGTCGAATCATGCCATTTGATTATTGTCGATTTTTTACAGAAGTTATCAAATATTTTACTAAAATATTTACTATCGGAATCAAAATTAACCAGCAATGTTTTTAGAAATAATAAAAAAATATGTTTATGCTTATAATGAACTAGTAAAATGCATTATTTATAGCTTAATAAGTAAAACAGAACTATTTTAAATACGTTGTAACCAATAATAACTTATAACAAAGTAAAATTTCGGAGTGTAGCTTTTTAACTTTACAATTCATAAACAAGTCATTATTATTTTCAGAAATATCTCTCAAACCAAATAATGACTATATTTTAGATTGCAATCATGAGTCAATATAGTACAAAGACAAGTGATGCAGGGGCAAAGTTATTAAGATACAAATCTTCATAAATATTTATAAACTTAATTAGGAATTCAATGCATGTTTTTGAATTCATTTTATTTTCATTTATAATAGCAATGTAACGATAACAAAATATTTAGCATATGCTACAACGATTTCATTTTTAATCCTCATTAAATATCACAAGAACACAATCATGGTAAAATACAAATATCAATTATTTTTGTGATGCTAACATAGATGTAGAGGGAAAATTAAGAAAGAAACTTTAAATAACAAAATTTTGAAAGTTATATTTATTAGTTTCTAATTTCATAGTTATAATATGTAACAACTCAGGTTTATATGAATTTAATTAAATAATGTATATTCGAATACCTCCTACTTAAAAGCTTTATGTAGCACAATTAAAGAATGGTTAATAATAAAATTGACAGTAGTAATGTTACTGACAATTCAATGATATCATTTTGAATAATAAAATGATATGCTTTTGGAAACCATTTTTTGTGTTTATCAATATTTTCTGATTCGAATCAAATCACAGATAATAAATTTGTTGTTCATTATAAATTTCTGGTGTTCTTGAATCTAATTGTTAACTAAAATAAAAATTATTCTTAAAGAGCAATTTCGTTCAATGTTGCAGTATATATTATTTCTTTCATCTATAAAACCAGCTTTAAGTAATGCGGAAATAAAGAATGAAAAAGAAGTGCTTTCTTCCGTCACGGCTGTAAAAAATAACTTTAGAGCTTAATCTTTATAACAGTAATTAATTAGTTTCAATATTTGATACAGGCAGTTGTCTAATAAAAAAATAACTTAGAGGTAGAAAAAGACCCTTTTAATGTTTAAAAGAAGTATACTTTTCCAATATTAGGTAATAATAATTATTAAGCTGATATTGATCTTAATCGCATGATGAGTATTTACATTAGAACCTCAGGTAATCCTTTTTCTTTTCCTTCCTGTTTATGATAATTCATGCAGTAGAGAATCTCATCTATATATGCTATTTTCATGTGATAGAAAAAGATATAAAGTAAATAAATCATTCAACATTTGTTAAATGATTTATGAAATCTACCAGTTTTAGTGAACGTTTATTTGTTTTTTATCTACTGTCTAATGAATACTAAAATGTTGTTGATGATGATTTTTTCATGGCCACTTAAGGGAAGAGCCTAAGTTTAATGCAAAATCACTAATTTTCTGTTTTTTTAAATAATTAGCGCATTAACTAATTAGAAAAATCAGCCGGAAATATAAAAAATAAGGTCTAGCCTTTTTACATATTTTTAGAAGCTTATAATTTACATACTATAAATTAAAAATATATCTGTTGTTTATTAACTGGAAGCAATTATTTCACAGGTAAAAAATTCTTCATTTTAAAATTTGATATAATATTTAAAACACAAATAATATGAAAAAATATATAAATAAATAAATAAATGCATAATAAAACTTTATTTAAGAAAGTTTAAATCTTTAATAATGAGGAATTTCCATCATAAAATATTAATTTTAAGAAAAGGCTGAAAACATTTTGTATTAAAATCGCTTCAATATATAAATATTAGAACAAAAAAATCTTATAGATCCAGACATATGTGTTAGCAAAATTAATTCTTCAGAATAGATAAAGAATAAACATAAGTGCGGCATTTTCGAAGAAAGAAGCCAAAATGTTTGAGCTGAGAATCGATAAATAAAGTATAAAATAAACAATTTGTGTTTATTTATATTTTTCTTTTCGTTAACAAGTAGAAGAAGAAAAATAAAGTTACGAAGAAGTGTTTTTTATATTCCGGATGCATTAGGAATACTGATGAATGGCTTAATTAAGATTATGTCACGAAGAAAATGTGATATCTTCCGTTTCAATTAATGTAAAAGAGTAAAAAGAATTCACTAATTATACTAATTGCCTCAATTTGCCCCTATCCTGTGTGTGACGAATATATAATTTGCGTAAATATTTACCTATTAAAAATTGCCGTTTATGTGAAACCTTAATAATTTTCAAATCTTTTGTTTCTATCTTCGATAAAAAAAAATTTTTACAACAAAAAATGTACATTGTCACTTATTATTTTGAAACTGTAGATAATAGCGTTTTTTTTTTTTTTTTTTTTTTTTTTTTTTTTTTTTTTGTCGTTGCATCTTAACTCTAGCCAAATTTGGCGAAAAGCTCTGTGTGGTGGATGAGGTGATGGGTAAGATGAACCACTTTAAAATTAAAACAAAGGATTTTATTTCATGTCGAAATGAGGAATTATATTGTAGGTTATTGCCAATATTGACTTTTAAATATGCACAGATACAAATTACGGTTTCAGCGGAGATATATTGTTACAACTAATATGTGGGTATAAAAAAAGTTAGTTGGAATACTAGCAGATAACAGGTGGATAATCAATGAGATTCGAATTTGAAATTTCGCTGGTGTGTTTCGAATCTGTTGATCACCATAGCTGATTCGTTGAGATAAATAGTTGCTAAAATTTTCAATTTGATATTTTAACTAATTTTATCTGGATAGTTTCATCAACTATTAATAGTTTTCACCTATGAATAAATTCATTCTTATATTTCAAAATTTTATAGATATTTAATATACATATTTTAGAAAACTTTGTAAACATTCAACTATGCATAACCCTGAATTTCTGTCATCTAGCTTAAAGTTTAAATTTTTAATGCGGAAGCGATTAAACCTCAGTCAATAAATAAACTTTTCTGTTTAAGACATTTAAAAATAGCTGTTTTTTTTAATTTCTTCAAATCTTACTTTAAATCTAAGTTTTAATTGAAAGTAATATAAAATTTCAAAGATTTATAAAAACATACTTCAAACGGAAACCTACTCAACAGCGAGAAGTGACTAGTAATTACATACTATCTTCAACGACATTGAAAGAAAAATTCAACCTTAAATATTTATAATAGAAGTGAAATATATTGGTGCAAAATACGTTTAAAAATATTTTTAAAATTTAATTAAGAATAGATATAACGCTGTACAGGAACTTTAATCATACAAATGAAAATATGTTTCTTTGGAATTTTAAGATGATATAAAACTCAGTTCACCTTTTGACATTTTTGGCAGTTTATAGGAAAAACTTATTTAAACAAAATTCTAATTAGAATTTTTAAATTATCACTAGAATAGTACGTTCCCAACATCCAAAATGCACCAATGCCAATTTCCATATATCTAGATCAAGCGGCCTGTAGTTTACGACACCAGCACATATACAGATAAAACAGTTACATAAAACCCAACTCACACACAGACACACACATTATTGTTATTATTAGAAAAGTAGATAAAACCTGTTTTTGATGTTTAAAAATGTATTTAAATATTTATATTTGCATTCACACATAAATAATGATTGATGCAGAAATATCAATTTACTACGCAACAAAAATATTTGATTAAATATTTTCGAATAATACATAATAATTATTGGCATATCGGAATTTTAATAATTAGGAACGCTGGAAGATTATAAAGAATAGTTAATATAATAATAAAAAAATAAAAAAATAAAAAATCGAGTTAATAATTCCAGAGTCCAATGGATCGCATTAAAGTTTTAATCAACTTAGACTTAGTGGACATGGAAAGCAAAAACATAGCGATGATGAAATGTCCATTTATATAAACTTCAGACACTACTAGGAATCATCAAATTATAACTTGAATAGAGATAATTATAATTATCTCTTGATTAAAAAATTGTTACGGTTTTATGATACTGAAACTAAATTATGTAAGATCCGATTAAATTACATAGACAGAGCACAAATAAAAGTTTTATCAATTTGAAAAATGAATTATTAACTATTTTTATGGTTGTACCATTTTGACTAAAAATATTTTGGGACATCGTAATCTTTCTTAGCAAGTATATAACTTTCATAAAAACGTGTAAAATATTTTGTTTAGCGGATGAAAAGATAATTAGTGCTTTTAAAATATATTGATTAAATCATTGATCTTTACATTTATTCAACCTTCGATTTCGAATTTCGTATTCTAGTACTATTTATAATAATTTTAAAAATGTAATTCCTAAAACAAATGAAGCAGGGCGGTCATACAGTCCTTCATTGATTACAAAAAAGTATTACTAGAATTATTGAATTATAATTGTACATTTTTTTTAACTATGGAATAGTCACGTTCTTCATTTCCAATACATAGAGCAACTAATACAGTAATGGTGAATTTACTTTCTATTGTTTTCAAATTGGCACCGATTAGGAAAAAAGTCCATTGTGTTCTTTGTCTCCACGGATTCAAATTATGTTATTTTTAGAATAATATAAAGGATAGAGTGCTTCCAATGCTGGCTGCAAATATTGATATTTCTTAAGTTAGAGCCGAAATGTTGACAATATTTGGTGATAACTGGAATTCAACCTTGACATTCTTCGAGCAATTAAGATCGCTCATATTGAAATTTACTGAATCAAGTGGTTTTATTAAAACTTTATAAACGTTCTTATAATAATAATTTTTTTGGTTAATATCTAGTTTGGAGTGTTCATCATCTCTCCAAGGATACTAGCAATGGCAAGTCGCAGTTGAACAAATGGACAACACTTTTAAATAGTTATTTTCAGCCTTCTTGATTCATGACATTTCCGATTTAGCCATTCATTGTAATCAGGAAAGAATTTTGTGACCAATTTAAAAATAGACTTTTAAAATAGACTGAACATGATTTCAATTTCCAAATATGCCAGGTGGCATATGTCTTTCTACAATTTTCCTTATCCCGGAAAAATACCCTGATATTTTTGAAAACTCTTCTCTAATATATTTCAGATGATCACTTACATATTTTTCAATCTGTTTGCTTTTATAACCATTTATAAAATTAGATTTTTACCAAATTTATTAGCTAAACTCGATTTCAATATATTATTTGCAAGTATGCCAGAATACTTGTGTCTTTATAGATTTTTTCTTATCCCTGAAAAATGCCCCGCTATTTTTGAAAACTTTTCTCTAATATACTTTAGTATCACCACGTACAATCATATTTTTCAATCTTACTTATATAAGCAGTTTAAAAGTTATGATTGTACGTCACATACAATCATATTTTTCAATCTGCTTGCTTATATAAGCAGTTTAAAAAAATAGATTTTTACAGAAATTCATTAGAGAAATTAAGAGTTTTTCCTCCTTTAAATACTTCTAGAAACACTTCATTCATTATTTAATTATATTAATTATAAGAAATAATGCTAGTTAAATCTTTTAATGTTACATCGGATCTAAAATTTATTAAAATTAGTTCATACAGTAAAATATATGATTGTTTACTTAAATTTATAATGCTTTCATCATTTGGAAACACAAAATAATATTTCTATTATTTAGGATATTTATTATTATTCATTATATTTATTATTAGTTTTCTCCTTTTGGAGTGTGTTAGAGAGATTGGATCTGCAAAATAATTAATAAAAACAAATTTAAAGAGTATAAGGTATTTTCGACTGCAGATTTTTATCTTCAAAGAACATATTATAGTTTTCTGTGTTTAGAATTTGAACAAAAAAACAACTGGAACTTCATATATATCAAAAGAGCATCAGGAATGACATCAAAGCGTACCAACACCCTTTCAAAAAATAGATGTATGCAAAGACGGGGATAATCTATCATAACAAAATTTTCTTCAATATTTCCAGTAATCAATGATACTCTTCAAATTTTCTATTATTTAGGATATTTATTATTTAGGATATTATTCAATATTTCCCTACTAAAATGCTCAATAAATGACAATTTGAAATAAACTCTTTTTGTGAATTTCAAATAAGTTTTTAGATGAGAATTCATGCATTCAATATTCTTCCTTTTTGAATTTTGTAGATAGACATAAACAGAATGCCGAATAGAAAAACTAAATATGAACTCTTCTCACTTTAACCGTGAATAAAATATTATATATATATATTCCAAAAATAAAGAACATCAAAATAAGATGGAAATGAAAACTTTCTTTGCAGTTAAACAATAATATTTGACGTCAAAATAAACTGTCAGAATAAAAGTAATGGGGATCAAAATTTTACACTTTACAGATTAGATGAGAAAATTAAAGATTAAACTTCCCAAGGCGTCACACGCGAGTTGACAGAGCTATCAGAAAATTAAAAAATAAAGTTTACTCACTTCCGTTTCGATAAGATTAGAACAAAGTGGAAAGTGTTAGATTACTTTTGTGGTAATCAATCTTAGTGGAGGGAAAACTTCCCAAGTTTTTGTTCTTTCTATCTTGATTTCTGTTAATAATGCTAAAATAATAATGAATGTTGCTTATTAGTTATGCTATATTCGTCCAGCTATTAAATAGTGTTAAATTGCTTGTTTGGCTTTAACACATTCAATTGTTATTTTTATGGGTCTTGTAAGAAAATATTATGGTGTTTATTAAAGATTTCTATATAAAAACCAGCTGTAATGGTCTTCTTAAAACATACTCACTTGCACTCTAATGAAGGTATTATCCCAGAGAATGCTGTTTCATTGAATCTTAGTAAACATTTTTTCCTTGGCGAGTTGTTTGGCGATTAATTCCTGGCATGCGGTTAATATAGTATTTGAAAATCAAATTTGTGTTTTAGGCGCGTTTTTCTCAGTCGACTGAGACAATAATCTGACATGAAATTACACTTGTAGTCACAAAATCACATACCAAATTTGATATATTTAAGTCATTTAAAATTATCACGTTTACATGTTTCTAAAAGCACAGACCAACAGACGGCCAATCCCTTGTTGGATTTGCTCAAAATATGACAGGTAACTAGACTATAGCTGTTAATTCTGTGTACCGAATCTTGTATATCTATCTCGCTTCGTTTTCTAGTTATTGCGTTAAATTATATTCGAACAGACGGGCAGACAGACTTCCTCTGAGCGGATTTTGCTCAGAGAATAGAAATCTCAATAGAAATCTAGAAATTTGTCACAAAAGACCGTATACCGAATTTCATCCATCTATATCAAAGTGTTTAAGTTATCTTTGTCATAGACAGGCAGACGGAGATTTTTCAAAAATTTGTTCTTCGAATTCAGGGAGGTCAAAACGTGGAGATTCGTCAAAATCACGAGTTACTATACTTTCTCTATATTGGGTAAACGAGAAAGTAATAATTTTCTCAATTGTACTTTTCTCTTTAACGAGAATATTTCACTATAAATTTTGTTCATAAATAGAAATGACTACCAATATACCTGCTTGTGCTTATTTATTCTATATATCTTTAGGAAAGAGCAAAATTACATATAATGCGCGTCGTACGCTTTTTAAATTCTTTTATTCATTCGCTTAAGATATATTAGATCCTTCAACTCTAATTTGAAGAAAATGTATTAATATTAAGGAAAAAAACAGTTGTGTGAAAATCAGATTTATATTACTAAAAAGCTATGTTTTTAAATTTCAAGATGGTATAAAATAATGTATGTACAATGATACATTCCAAAGTTATACCGGAAAAATAAGAAGAAAAAAAAATAATTTTGCTGTCAATTCAGCCATTTTAGGATGCTGTAGAATTTATTTTAAATAGCGTTAGTTAACTTTTCTAGGTACTAAGGAATGCATGTGCCAAATGTTGTTCAATTCTATCAAGTAGTCTTTATAAGTTTCAAACAATCAGACATCCAATTTTATTTATATACATTCCATTCCATTAAGAGATAACATCCCTAAACGGAACGGCAAAGTTTAACTTTTGACAAAAAGCGATATTTCAGGAAGGAAACTTTTATTAAAGAATTCCTAGTATTTATAAGTCGCAATTTATATGTTAAGCAAATGAACTACTTAAAAGTATAGCTTAACGCAGAACTTTTCCAGTGGGATATCAAATAATTGATTCCAATACTTTATCATATGTTTGCAGTCTGCTCAAGTTATTCTTCTAGAAAATGTCCCGAGAGAAATATACTTTGCTGCATGATAGTTAAACAGGAATCTTAAATAGGGTCATGCATATAATGAATTATTTATAACTTAAAGACTCTTGATATAAGAGTCCACCTGGGATAACTGAAATATTGAGTCTGGTTCGTATTACGTTGGCTCCTTGATATTTATAAATATTCTTATATGATGTAACTAGTTTTGACTAAAACAGATTATCAAAAAATATCAAGACTAAGTTTTCTGTATGAAATATTAGATAAGATTTTTATTGCGCTATTTAGTAACATTATATACTTGAATTTTAAATATCGAGAATTGAAATATGAAATATTTCTGAACTATTCTGAATTCTTCTCACAGGCAGAATCATGTTTCCGGTATCTTCCTGAGACACCGATTCAAGGAGGTAAAAAAGTGAATGTGGATCCTTAATATATAATAAAATTATATGTATTAAAGTTCTAATTTATTGCAAATTTCGGAAATTTAAAATCTAACTCATAAAATTATAATTACATTTGATTGTTCATTAGATTTCTGTTCAGTGAAATTAGGAAAATATTGTGAAACAGAAGGTTAGGAGTAAAAAAAAAAGTTGGAACTCCCACATATTTTTTTAACTTCAATGTCGTTTATATATCAATTAGAATGTATAAGGAGCTTTTTTGAGTATATCCTTCAGCGTAAAGAAGTTGTAACATAGAGCATGAGGTAATATAATTAAACAGGGAAATAGAATTACTCGGTTTTTTAAAAAATTTTCTCACTTAAATTATTATTAGATGTGTTTGAAAGCCACATGCTTGTTGTTTGTAGACATGTTTTCATTCTAATCTATATTTCCCTTTTTATTAATTTATGTGGATCATTTAGATTCAGTGTACAATGCAACACATTTAAGAGATTCTTCACTTGAAATTATTATCGGTAACAAATAAAATTATTTGAAAAAAGGTAAGAATTCATATTGGTCTTTATAAATTATTTCATAAAATAAAATTTATATTGTTGTTCAACTAGCATTTCTCTTCAACTTTTGTATCGATCAATTTCTTTCTGAAAAATTGAAAGGGTTTTTTAAAGAAATTCTTGAAATACAAATGTCTAAACATTTGTATTTCAATCATTGTTTATCTTGGATATTCCAGTATTAATTAATCAAAGTATTTTTTAATGTAGCACTCATCATGAAATTCAAAGATGCTAAATGTTTCATATTTCATCAGCCCTTTTAATAGTTTATATATAAAAGAAAAATATCTCAGCTTCCTATTTTCATATGTTTGATTTTTAGCATAATTTCATTCTTGCAGAAACAATAACATGCTTGATTATTTAACAATTATTTAATAGAACATTAATTTCACAAGAATAA
>JAPMOR010020541.1:0-71748 GCA_026543865.1 Argiope aurantia
AATGTTTAATGTTTTAGCAAACTATAAAATATTTGACAATCCAATTACGCAGACAGAAGTACACGTTTGTTAGAACAGGCTGTAGATTTTTGAATTCCTGATCACTAAATCGAAGCATCGATTATTTGACTACGGGTGGCACTCTTATTAGAGAACAAAACATCACCAAATCATTTGCAAAAGAAATCGCAGCATGAAAACAAGTACTGCGCAGGGAATCTTCGGTTAAGCACGTATTTCTATTTCCTATACACTGAAGCAATCTTCGAATCTCTTAAGTCGATTCCGCACATTCAACCAAAGAAACTAGCTTACGATCACAACGAACCAAAGAAACTAGCTTACAATCACAACGAACCAAAGAAATGAGCGTAATCACAACAAAAGTGAATTTCATCCTGAAGAACGATGGCCAAGTCACAGTGCTGCAGTTTTACTCAACAATGCATATGACTGAATAGCACCATTACTGATAAACATGAAAAATATTCCTCTTCAAATCAATACTTCACAGCTGATATTTACCACTCAACTTTGATTTTCAAGGAACTCAAAAAAAAATGTGTGGTTTCAGATAAGATGAAAGATAATGAAATAGCAAATTTTTGCCAAATTTTAATGTCCGTGTTTAATCAAATAAATACATGTTTAATTACGAAAATTCGGACCATAAACATTTATCAGAACATTTGCGACACCCCCATAACATAGTGGAAAGTGGAAATTAGCTACATTCTCGATTCTTCGCTTTATCAAAGATTGCTTTTATACTTTATTAGAACTTAAGACCTCTTTATCTGGATTTTTATTGAAAAAATGACATAAACCAATGTTTTCATTAAATTTTAAGCATAGACCAGAGAGTTAGCTTTAACCTCACAACATTGTATTGCATTAATGCATTGAACTCAGCTCGATTTTATTCTATGGGGGGGGGATCTGCGTTTATGCGATATCGATTCAATGTAGTATGTTTCGTAGGAATGCAGTTTTAAGGCATATATTGGTCCCGTGACAGACAATACGATGCATGCCGAGATGAATTTCTGCTTTGCGATAAAATTCTGGAATACAAGGCATTGTTTACTAATCACTAAACTACATGCATTTGAAAATCTCGGGTACACTGAAACTCTTATAGCAAGCAGGACTGGAGAATTCATGGTTTTCACATTATCATAACAACTTCAATAATTATAGACGTGCACTTTAATCGATGTTAAAGGTGCGGATTAATGTAAGATGTATGAAAACTCGTTTATCTTGAAATGATACTGAAAGTGCTATAAACACCAACAGATAGAAATAAAAATCCATTTCTTTCCGATTTTTGTCAGATTTTTATTGAAAGACTATTAAAGTCAAAGTATTCGGACTGAAATGAAGGATTTCTTTTGCAAAAATGGCATTTCATTTTATTTGTAGTTTGATCTTATGATAGGGTATTTTTTTCCCAAGTTTTTTTCCAAGTTCGAAGTCTCCCAAGAATTTGTTTAGAGAATCAATGTAAGCACGATGAGAAAGGCACAGAAAGACTGATATATAATGATTGAATCACAATTCTACTGGCATTTTTAAGTAAAGTAGTTTGGAATATTGAGAGACATCTCAATAGCCACGATTTTTTCTCTTTTGAAATAACTAAATATAACGATCTATTGTTTTTAAGAAAACTGATGAAACAACAAGGAATATTAAAATGCAACTCCAGTAATTTCTGACATTTTGTTATTGACGAAATGGTTGTTGCATTGTAGACTGGCAAACCATTATGCAAGCTACATTTATAAATGCATGTGAAGAAATACATTTCCAAATTTCGCCCAGATTTGGTGCTTATTTAAATGCCTCGAAATAAGTTTAATTTACGATAACTGAACCAATTTTATAAAATTTAAATAACGTTAAACATTTTTCAGGTATTCAGTTTTCACAAGCAATTTATTATATAAAATTCAAGTATTTGGAATAATTTAACATTTTAGTGATTAATCCAGTCAGAATTGAAATATTTATTTCGCATCTACTGAAATTCAAATAAAAACCAAAAAAATTCAGAATTATCGTATTTTTCAATAGAGAATTAATCACCCAGTCCAAGTAAACCAGAAATATCACCCAACCTTGTTAGTACAATTATTTGCTTTAAATTCAGTATTGATACACAAGATGGAAGATTCAAAATATTACACACATAACATATTTGAACATTCAAAACAAACACTTTTAAACTAATTGCAGAGGATTACGATAATTTATACTTTAAGGCAAGCCTATAAAGCAATAATACAAATCTTAAGACAATGCTTCATATAAAACTAGTTATGCAAATTGCAGTTTATATTGAAAAGGTACAGTAAAGGGAAAAAAATATTTCTTTCCTGACATATTTCCTTTTTCCTTCTTCCACAAAGGGAAATGAGAATGTTTACATTCACAATTTTTGAAGTTAAATGAAGGCGAATTTCACCAAATCATCTGTAGAAGCTCAATTCTCGCCTCCATAGGAAATCAAAATTTGATTATATATATATATACACTGAAAAAATTTTCCACCTTTAAATTTGCATTTTGCTTATATTTAAAATTTAGGAACTTAAGGGAAATTCAATTCCCCATTGCCTTCATATGCATAAAATTATATATTTTACTGTTAAAAAGAAAATTCTTTCTAGGGACCAAAATTAATTTTCAAATTTTTAAACATTTGTTCACATTTGCACATCAATATTTATTCATAAAGAATCGTTTCATGGAAAAAGATTTGAAAATTTTGAATCAATGATTAATTACTTGTCGCAAATTATATTGGATGGGAATAGCAATAATCGCAGTCTTAGTTAAATTTATGAATTTAACATGCTCAAGTTGGGTGATTTATGCTGAAAGTTGAAATATAAATAGGCTGGATCACCCTTTTTGATTAAACTGAGCCTAAACCATTGTCAACATGCATAACCTTGGAATAGTTCAACCATTTCAGTCAGCATTTAATGCTTCTACACACTCGTATCCAAATGAATCTTTATGGAAAAGAAGATTTCGCAGCAAATTATAAGAAATCATCGTAATTGTTTTTCATATTTAATGTTTACAACAAGAAACAAATTCTAAGTTTCCAATTGTATTTTCGTATCGTAGAACGAATGGATTAGAAATTTATATACTCCGAATTTTTTAAATTGTTCAGACATTTCCTTTGAATATACAGTAATTGCAAATAGAAAAAGGAAACAAAGATGACAACTAGCATACAAGACGATTGCTTATGCAATGCTCAGGATTATGGCGACCAGGAAATCATTTAAATAAGTCTTAGTTGCAGAAAGTTTTGATATTAAGATCACAGAATTGCAAATCCAATTACTTCGAATGCAAATGATTTACTAAAGAAGTTTCCACAGTTGGAATGAAGCTGGATAAACCTAGAGGAATTCGATATATATTCTACAAGACAGGTTAATCAACTGTTCTAGAATAACAGAGAAACGTGGATAGTTATTTTAAATATTACATGGCTGCTCAAGAGAAAATTATCAACAAAATTTTAGGTTTATTATGTTGGGCACTTTAATGGATTTAGTTAAGAAATCAATTTAAAACTAAAAAGCAACTAACAAATATTTCTGTCGAAAATTCTACCTATGAATGACATTTTTGATGTATGTTTTTCTTAATCCCTCGATTAGTAAATTTAAATCCTTGACCAACTTAGAGGTCTTTTGCAATGAATTTTTGATCAACCCAAGATTGCATTGCGGTATTCCAGTGCAAACATACAATTCACGCATGCTGAAGTTTTTTTGAAGAACATTATCAATTTTGTCCTGTATATTAATATTGACTGCAATAATTTGCTTTATCTTAATTTGTGTCTTAATATTCTTATCGAATTAATTTGCCAGAAAATTCATATAATTTCGAAAAAGAAATTTATTACCAAAGTGAAAGATCTCTAGTTAATCGGAATGTGAACAGTCTGCTCTATATTTAGTGGTTATTGTGCTCCAACCATGAATATTCAGAAAAATATTCAAATATACACAAAATCCCTATCAATGCACAAACCCTATCTACACAATATACAGTATCCTATCTGAATGATTCTAAGAATTCGATTTCTATTTTCGGCAACTGAACTTTAAACTTAATTTCAATTGATTAAGGAAGTTATTAAAATTTCTATTGACAGTTTATACACAGAAACGTTACAATTAATCGCGATATTTAAAATTCAATTTTAAGATTTAATCTGAAATAAAATGTAAAGCATTGGTGCGATGTTTTACCTTCCTTAAATTCAGATATCCCCATTATTCAGAATTTGAAAGCATATGTTGAGCTTCTTTATAAAAATGCGTCTGTTAGAACTAGGTTGTTAATTTGTAAGGTTATTAAGAGGGGTTTTCTCAATCGATTTCCATAAATGCCCTCCCTCTCACCAGCCGGCTGGCATCTAACCCTCCCTTGGAAGTATGAGACGCTTTGAACTACTCTTATTCCCCTACCCCCCCCCATATTCAACCCTCCCACCTCTCATTCCGCGACTGAAGTTAAATTACCTTTATAAAGAAGCTTAGCATGATACTTCAAACATCAGAATATGAAAGAAATCTGGAGATTCAAGACTATCCGTGTAAATGCAATTTCCCCAATCCTTCATTATCTCCAATATTTGAAGTTAATAACTGGATGAATAATTCATTCGTATATTAACACTCTAACTGTTTAAACTAGAAATAGTCCGCAGGTTTTAAATTTAACTTTTCGCGTGCAATTCCGAAATAAAAACCAGTTTTGAAAAAAAAATTAATTTATTCGTTTGACAGTTATATAGAAGTTTACAGACTGACGAGCTCTGCGGAAAACCGGTTGCGTGTCATTTGAATACATTCTCAATATTCATGTTTAGAGCCGAATTACTTGCCAATTCAATGTGACAAAATTTTGATCCTCACTTCAACTCAGGAATGAAATACTTTCGTTGATATTTTGGCGTCTGTAGACATTTTTTAACGAATAACGACATTGTAAATTGTAGTGTTTTATATAATTCTAAAATAAATTTTTTTGCTAAAATTTCTAATTGATTTAATATTTGCTTTGCCTTTTAATTTTGTTTAGAATTTATATTTTAAGATACCGATTTTTTTTTTTTTTAACTATGCGCTATTTAGTATACTTGTGCAATGTCTATTTGCATTGAAACTCCTTTTAAGCGTTCAAATCCTTCCATCGAAATCGTTATCTTGCTCCTTCTGGATAGGCTATAAGCTCGAGCAGATAACAGATATTTCATTAGAATTGGTAGATTGCTGAAATTTACTGAAATATAGGAAGTGCTTGTTTTCTTTTATAAAGAAGTTTTGCATTGCTGCTGCTGCACTTTAGTATCAACCAAATTAGCATTGAGATTTATATTAAAAAGTGCAGTGATTGGGTTTTCCCCCAGTTGCAAGCAAGACGTTTAGTGTCAAAGTACACATGGAATCCTTTAACGATTTCAATGAGAAACTTCTAGCTCTATTCTAACCAAGTGAAAAGTTCTCTATCTTTTATTGCGCGCTTTTTGCTATTCAGCATTAGTTTGAAAATTGCTTTACTGTTGCCATTTATTAAGGACATGTTTCATGAATTGCAGATGTGAAAAGAGCAGATGATCAGTTGAGTTTTTGTTCCGTTTTTAGCGTAAAAGCCACCTTTGACTATGCTATACAAAACTGGTTGTATTAGAATATTTTTTAATCAAATTATTATAAAGGATGTAATGGAAACTTAGTTCCAATGCATAAGACTAAAAAGCTACTATAATACGAGATTCAATAATGAAAGAATGAAAAAGGACTGCAGAAACAAGAAGGCAAATCCAAAAAGTTTCAATATTATAAAAATCACTATTTTTAATAAAAGGATAAAGGCTGACACGGAGTTTTGGAAATCAAGGAGATTAGGGCGAGGCATATGAAAGAAGATTCGCCAATGTGGAGCAAATCCTGGAATTTCTATGAGAATTTGCAAGACATAGAACCATTGCAATTTGAATACATGTGTGTCGTCCCCAAGGAGCAGATCTCGGTACTTTGCTCTTACTGAGAATGGCAACATGGTCAGGAGTAGAATAAAAGATAAACTCAAATCGTTTAACACTTCAAGGAAAAAAACTGAATGCTTAGTAAACGTAGATAAGTGAAATATTTTCAATTGCTGCAACGCCCATATTGTCGCTATTGACCTAATACTGACTGCAATAAATGCGTTATGGAGCATGAAATAGAGCTGAAGCAATGATAAATTGAGAAATGTCTGGATTCAAATGGGATAGTTGATAATGAAACTAGCATACATTTGAATTATCAGTATTGTGTAGAACGTATTTACTGAATGCCGATAGCCGTGGTAAAAAATTATTTGTTTCAAGCCTGGATTTGTGCCATATATCTTTAAATTTAGCAAATAGCTTGGAATATCAACAAGAGGATGAGTTGAATTGAAGTTGTTTTTTTATAGCACAAAAGTCATCTTCAATAGGCGGATGCAGATAAGCATTATTCTAGACTTGCAAATTAGTAAAGCATAATTGAAACAGCACGTGTTTGGTGTTTTCGAGGTAGAGATTTCTATTGGAAGTCTACAGACAGAATCATTTACCTACCGACATATCAAAGTTTAGATCAATATTGATACCATTTTAGAATCTACAGCTCCCGATGCCTTAAAGAATACCAATTTTAGGTACTGGAAATGTTCAAATTCATATCCATTTTGTACCATTTGATTTAGGTAATGGTGAACTACTCCAGGAATGCACAAAATATTTAAAATAAAAATTTTAATAGATATCACCAAAGCAGACAATCATCAGTTCATTGCATTTTTACCAAGTCCTCTTGATTAGAAAGGAAAGCAAGAATTGCCGTTTTAAATGCTGAATTTCCAACTTCATTCTGTCCGGTACCTTAAGCTTAGACGGCACAAGCAGAGTTCCATGGTTCAAACGAGAAAACAGGTTTTAAGAGGTCCTGAAAAAATTAGTTATTTAACGTTATGAAAGCATAAATTATAAAGTTTAGGGATGCTTCCAATAGAATAAAAAACAAGGCCTCTATATTGCAATATAATTAGAACATTTGTCTATGAAACGAAACAAATATGACTCAACTATAGCAGACGATATTTTGAATTGTATTTCAACTATAGCATTATATAATCAAAGCAGAAACTAAGTAAAAAAGTGCATCTAAAACAAAGATTAGAAACATTTTACTTACTCTTCTTCCCCATCTCGATGAATTTTCAAAATAAGTGGACTTATTATGCGGTATGTGCATTCTTCATAGCGATTCCTCAGGGCTTCTTCGACAAATAAATATCATTTGATCCATGCTCGGAAAAGTTTAGATGTTTCATTAAAAATTTCGGAGTTTCTTCGGAATTTAGATTAATAATAACTATCTGAAAAGAGAAAAAAATTAACCTTCCATTAGAAAAAGGATCCAATTTTATTCATTTCCAGACATTAGTTATTTTTCCAACAATGACTTTTTTTAAGTACCTATCATAATGCCTTATCTAAATATAACTGATAATTCTAGGAAAAAAAATCATTTGGTTTTACTATGCCCATAAACAACTCCTCAAAAATATATTACAAAATCCGTAATCGAAAGTACTTATTTAGTTGCTTTATCTAAACTATTAAGCGGATAACTGATTGTGCAATTTTAGAAAAGTTAATAAGTCGAGACCATTAATCATTTGAAACTCGGTGATTTTTTTTTAAATTTTAGAGTGCTAGAGGCAGTGCCATGTTCATTTAGAGAGCGAAATAAGTTAATCTAAAAAACAAGGGAAAAAATTCCACATCCATTTTAAAGACACTAAATTAGGAATTGCATGTCGAACGTACCAGACAGTGAGCCGCGAAGAGCCGATCATTTTCACTCTGTAAAGCGTCCTTCATTGTAATTAAACTATTATAAATTTAACTCTAAACTATTTAATTAGAATATCATTTAATTTGTTCGATTACAGAGATAAATTCAAGAACTGTCCACTCATTTAGAGCATTTTCTTTTTGCACCAGTCGTAGTTTCCAAACGTTTTTCCGGTCTCTAGAAGAATCATTTCGGTGTCATGTACGCATATACGAGTATGTAAAGTATTCTAAAGGGATTTTATGTTGCCTGCTTTAAAAAGTCCGTTAGAATCGTATGAAAAACTATTTAAATTTATCACCGATTTTATCGCTGGAGAGGACAAAACGCAAGGGGGAGAGAGCACGCCGACGTTCGGCTCATTCTCGCCTCTAACCTCACAATGCAATTTTGAAAAGCGCGCGATTCTTAACTTCTAGCTTTATAGATGCAAGAGGGATAGTGTAGAGATACAATTTCTATTTTTAGCATTAGGCGAGTTAACATTCATTTCGGGATGTCATCGCTTGATAATTGAAATCAGTATCTTAAACAGAACAAAGACTTCATTTCTTGCAATTAATGAATTTCTTTTTTCACATCTCGCAGGATCACGCAATTTTTCGTACTAGATAAGAAAAAATCTCAAATTTGTGGTTCCAAATCTCATGTAGATCTATACTTGATATTTTAAACCTCTTTATAAAATTCTGTTCATCCAGCTCTTCATTTTGTGGTTGACGCGATCACTTCCGTTCTAGAGACGAACATGCTTAGGCATTGATTTCGTTCAAAATTCGATATTCATTTACAAATTTAGAGACAACGTACCAAATTTTATTCGTCTAGTTCAAAGCGTTTGTGTTATACTAATAGAGTTCCAAAATGTGTTATTAGGTCTCGAGGAGGCCTAAGACAAGCTTCTCAAAATATCGGATTCGAATTTTTTTACGATTATAACTTTTTGTATATTTCATATACGTGTAAACAGAATAACCATGCACATGCGGATAAATACATAAAATGCAATTTAAAAAGTACATTTTATTGAATCTAAGCCTTACATTTCACTGAATCTTTGGAAGTTTTAAATACTTACGTAGTTTTCAGTCTTCTTTGCGTAATTCTTAAATAAGCCAATAGTCGACATTTTAAATTGTATTGCACATTGGCTTTCATTTTTTTCAGAACTACTCTGAAATTCCTCTTAGAAAATGTCAATTCAGTGATCCCCGCATGTCTTTTAAGTTCATATCAGACCCTGAAAAATACAGAAAGAAACAATGTGCAGATATGTAAAATAAATTCAGTTTTGAAATCATTGCATTACTCCCTAAAAAAAAAAATTAAAATATTGGTGACAAATTTATTCTTAAAGCATTTCATAAGGAAATAAATCTGAAAAGGGCAATTTAATGAATATTTATAACAAAATGAATATACTTTATTATTTATCCAATAATTAGGCATGTTAATATTTTCAAATCAAAATAAGATGAAACCTTTAAAGAAAAAATGTGAACATTAGAAAAACATCCAGAAAATAAAAATGCAGATATTAGCTCAGTATTCAAAACGTGGATGTGTATATTGTATGAGAATCTGTCCTTTGGAAGTACGGGGAGAAGGCCAGCAAGTTCGATAACGGATATAGATGCTGTACCCCCACGAAACATGGTACAACATAGAAGGCAATACTTGTAGATATATCATCTTAATTGATTAAAAGCACAACACAATCTTTCAGTTTGCATCTAGAATACTCGCTATGGTTACAGGGAATTCACCACTGATTCTTGGTGTTGAATAATTATGACAGGGCCCCTAATGTTCGAGAAAAAGCGTTGGGTCTCGACATAGATCAACATAATTCTTTCATCCATTAAAATATGAAACTTCCTTGCAAACACTTCCTTCCAAAGCAATCTCAGATTCGTGACAAAATATTTAAATACTTTGATAAATACATTAAACTTTTTGCAAAGGAAAATTATAAATGTTTCAGTTTTAAAGGATCTAAAATATATAAAAGAAGAATATATATATCAAATGTTGCAGCTTATAAAAGGAAATTCTGCATGCATAGTATAAACAGAATAAATCATCTGAGTTGTTTCGGACCGCAATTATCAAAGACAATCGAAAACTTATTTAAGAAATTTAAGATCGATTTCTTTTGTTTAATAAGTTTGTTTGGATATATGCACCAATTAACTGCTCTAGTTAATATAGTTAGTATCTAGAAATTTTTAAACTATGCCTACCAACATTTTTCGTATAATCGAACGTTCGTCATAACAGCTAACAATTCTTTTTAAAAATCTGATAATTTCAAGAGTTAAAGTTTTAAAAAATAGCGCGTCCAATGTTAAATGAATCAAAAACTTTTAGTAATACCAGAGAAACTAGCATTTCCCTTTTTTTATACATTTAAAGAACATTAACTTCGCTGCACAAATGGATGGAATAAACTTTAAAAATATATACACATTTTTAAAGATGGCTGCATTAAGAAAGTGAATTTTAACAGAGTAAAATTCATATGAACAGTAGAGCTGGAATACTAAAATATCGTAATCCTAAAAGCTTCAAGCATATATGCAACAGTTTTTTAAATATTTCGAAAAACTAAAATTGAACACCTTCACACGTCTACTTTAAGGATTATACATCATTTTTAATTGTTTACATAGATCTACTCCTGAATTTTAAGTACCATTATAAAATCGGTATTGAATAATTTACAGATCAGATGATTTTTATGTGAAGGATTTCCTTATCAAAAAGGAATTTCTTTAATCAATTGATATAAAAAGATGTACAGTATGAAGAATTCCTTATTTCGAAAAAGTAGCTTGATTGTGAATTTTAACGAATCATTTATATTTTATTATGTTTCTAGGATTTAATAATCAATGACTAGATGTGCAAATAATGCAGATTTATAAATTATTCAATAAAATATAAACTTCAGTCCTATGGTTTAAATAATTTGGAATTCCAAGGATATAAGAATATCAAATAAGGGTTATAAAAAGAACACTATTCATAAATAACAATCAAATGTAATTTAAAATTTTTGCTTCAGATTGAAAAACATTTATGAATGAATTAAAATGAATGCTGTATATTATTTAAAATAATCTATCGGTCGGAATGACTTATCTGCATTTTAAACATAATTTTATATCTTTCCTGAAATATGTAAATTAAGATTATGTAGATGGAAAAAAAAACAAAAAATTGAATCTAATCTATATAATGGTCGACAATTTACTACAAATAATGAGGTAAACAAAATCTTTCTTCAGTTTCTGTCATAACAATAGCCTGTGCTTTGACTCGGTCACATTTGTAAATGAACTCATTTTAGAAATGTTTGGTATACAGATGCCAGAAGCGACATTCATCAACAAATAAAATTTCTTCTTTTATTCAAAGGTTGACAAATTCATTTGCTTAAATTGCCATTACGGGAATTTATGAAATAAAACTTCATTAAAAATTTCAGAAACATTGCCTTTTGTTCAGAATAAAGTTTTAGATGATATTTAAATATTTAGGGTTGGATAAATTATAGAGGGGAAATTCGAAAATACTTTGGAATGAAATACTTGAATATCCTATAAAAACTCGTATATTAGTTGGAATCTTAAAACGACTATCCATGCTTAAATATCAATTTAAATAACATGTAAATCTTTGGAATATCAGAAATAAAATTAAAGAAATTTACTTTTTGCTTTTAGCAATCAGATTTACTTAATGTTTGATCCTAATGAGTTGACTTTTTATGGTTTTAATCGAACAGAACTAATTACAATTGAAAATCCGCTTCGAATTTTCGGAGTGACATTTAACACCCATAAAAAGGATTGCCAGATCATATTGGGGAAAAAATGAAATTCGGGTTTCATAATGGTTCAATTCCTAGACTTTAACCATGTTAATTAACTCGGTTATTCAGTTTTTCGATCTAAATAAAATTGTCTTCTTAAGTTTTATCGACACCAATTTTGTGAAAGAGCGATAACAACTAAATTAGAGATGCCCCATAATTTTTGTTAACTGTACTTCAAATATTAATATTGATGCATTTAAAAATAACTAGAGACTCCTGCGCTTACTGCCTTCCTTTGCTTTGAAATTTGACAAATCCATATGGGCGAAATGTTACAGTCGACTTAGGGGAATTAGTACCCTAAAATGGATGAAAGTGTCGGGTTTTACATTTTGAGCTTAGAATTATCTCTGGACGTTTGAATTCTCTAAAAATCTCGAAGGAATAGGATAAATATTCTGCGAAATGCAAAGCCGTTTTGACAAGCAAGGATCATGCCCCTTTCGATTGCTTTACTTTGTTTTTACTAGACCACCTTTTTTCTGAATACATTTGTAATCTAGATGAATTCAAAATTTTTGTTCATTTCTGCAAAACCATTTTAGATAATTTCGGAAAAAAGGTTCGATTTTCGGGCATTCCTATATATTCATAGCTTATTTTAATTCCAATAGACACAAACATTGCAAAGCAAGTACAAGCGAGTACAAGATGTGGAAGGCGCAGGAATCTATTGTTCCCAAAAGAAATCAATTCCAAATTAGACTCTGAAAGCCATTACCGGAACCAAAACAAATGACTTAACATTTTAGTTTTAACAAGGCAAAACTTATAATTTCATTTTACAAAAGTTTTGTTTAGTTACAAGATTGTATAGATCTTTCTAAATGTATCCTTATTCAATTCTCTTTTCTAGAAACTGTTTCAAAATTGGTTTTGTATTTATATTTTATTTATATTGTTTACGATTGTTCCTGGATATTAAAAGGAATTCAATGAAAATAATTAAAAGCGAATTTCCAAATATATTACTAGTATCAAAGTAGATTTTTATTTTTCTAATAATGGCCAAATTAAACTAGGGTCATTAAGGTTATGATAAAGTTTCACAAAATCATTGCTTTCACTCTTGTGTATGTTGGAGTACTGCTGCGAAGGGTTACTTTTGATAAAAGCTGGATTGATCGTGATATCACCGTCTTTTATAAACACAATTCTGGATTTTAAAAAAATGAAGGAATCCGATATTTACTAAAAATGACAAATTTAAGAAACTATTTTTCCAGCAAAACTTGGATATCCAAAATCGGATCCCAAATTCGAAGTTCATTATGAGCATTTAAGAAAATTTGGTCAGCAGATCAATTAAACGAGAACAAGCATTTAAAAATAGATTACTTGAGACTACTGTATACGTTAGAGGCCATTTTTTAAAAAAATATTTAAGTTTGGCATTTTTAAATTAAAATTTTAATTAAAAGTAATGAAAATCTAAACAAATTTATGTACGTCCCATTTTTTTAATTGACAAATTTGAAATATATTTCCACAAAATTTCACTAAAAAACTACACAAAATTATAATGGGATAATCATAATTCTTTCGAAACTAAGCAATTAACACGGTTATCTTTAAAACGAACTAAAATCTAAGGGATGGAAAAAAATGCAAAAATGTTACAATATAGACTTTATTCCAATCCATTTATCTTTTAGTAAAAAATTCTATAAATATAAAAGTATGCAATGTATATCAAAATTTTCAGTTCAATATATCAAAAATGGTATACAAAATATTCCCTGAAAATTTCATTACAAAGGTTTAATTAGTGTTGGAGATATTCAAGTTGGGAATGTTAATGATTGAAAATTTATCTTAGAGGTTGAGAAGACACTTTTAAAGTTTGTAATTACTGCAAAAAAGTATTTTCCCCTTATAAAATAGTCTAAAATCATTTTCCCTTATAAATTAAACCTTTTTCTTCATACGCTTTCATTTTATTTCTGTGGAGGTTGCTTTTTATACTGCAAAAATGCTCATATTCAAAAAGCTTTACATTTTCTTGCGCATAACTCGATATTCACTAGACACATTTATTACACTCAATATAACAGCCTTACCTTCATTAAAATTAACGAAATGTTCTTCGGAATTGTATTTCAGAAAAGAAACCTTTAAAGTTTTCAGTAACATCTGACGAGTTGGGGTGTGCTACTGGCAAGATTTTCGGCTTGAAGGACCGTAGAGTTCAGACGCGATTACTGTAAAGAACTATTGTGTAAGTGCGCCTTGCGCATACTAAATTCGTCGGGTCCCCGATCCCTTACTGTTTGTGTTGTGAAGCAATTTGGAAAATTGGGTGTCAGTTGAATTCAAGCGTTTTTGCCATCTGACCGTTCAAAATTGTGCGTGCATCTCCACAGCTTTGCTGTTCTAAAACAAGACTTTAATGTGATTAAACACTTGGAATTTTTAAGTCATACTGTGTAAAATAACTTTTGATCATAGAGTGTTTCATGCATATTTGCTTTTATTTTGAGCAAATCCAATGAATGCCTTTGCATGCATCTTTGCCTGTTGGCTACATGGCCTTACCAGCTGCTGGCTGCTGCTGGACATTGCCCATGCATAAAATGTTTAGTGCTTGAGCGGCACTTACAAAAAGTTGCAATGACTCCAGATTGTATATTTTGAAGGTTATCGTGGTTGCCAAGAATTCCAATCCAATAATAGTTTTGAGAATTGTTGATGAAATGATCTTTAACTTGCCCTTTCTTTCTACTTTTGATATTTTTTTAAATTTTCGAAAGGAAGTTGTGTAAAGAAATCATTTAAATCCTTTTGATGGTAAAACTAAAATTTAATTTTATGAGATATCTGAAATATTTATGCAATCATTATTTGAGATATTACAAAAAATTATGAACATTCTGTAGTGCACACGAGACTATTTTCAGTGCTCATTTTAAAAAATGTTTAGTTTCAGAAAAAATCATTTTTATATTGATTGCAGTTTAAACTGAAATTTTAAGGGAACTTACAGTAAAGAAGAGATACACAATACAATGGATAGAACAGCTAAAGATCTCCATGACAGTATGAGTAAATTATAGGAGTAACAAAATGTGAAAATATTTTGCTGTGGAAGCTATTAGGAAAAAAGTAAAAATATTTATTTGAAAATTTTAGCCTGCTTTAATACTGAGGAACTGACTGGTTGCCAAAGGCGGCTAGTACTTATATAAGAAAGTAAGAACTGAAAAGGCAATTCAATTATCTGCTTTTGGCTTAGTTAACAGACATCAGTCGACAGAGACCCAGGTAGAAGCTGTAATGCATATACAAGATTTAAACTAGATTTCTCGCAATTTAAAATATTTCTCTCATTTCAAATTTAAAAGCCCTTTGTTTTATTTGTTTTTCTCCAACCTCTACGCTCATTTATAATGGCTTTGTCTTGCATTATTCCGAAATAACCTGGGAATAAATCACTAGTCGAGGAACTTCCAAACTCCTTTTTCAGAAAAAGTTTCTCCTCGAGTGTATTAAGACCCATTCAGGTGTCATTTATTTTTTTTTTTTTTTGACATCATGCAATCAGCTTGTTCCGCTGGTTGCTAATAGTGGTTTGACAAAAAAAAATCTTCAAAACGTCTTAAAGAGGAAAATATTTGCCCTAATATGAAGAAATTTGAGAAGTATTTCAACAGATGATTTGGCACATTTCAAAACCCGTCACATGCATATGAATAGACATGCTGCATGTTTTGCATTTGAAGAAGTCAAAGATTAAAGCCATAACTTTCCCCTGTTAAGACTCAATCATCTAAAAGATGCTAAATATGAAGCGCTTTGTAACATGTAGATGGTTAAAAAATAAGTATTATTTCCCATGAATTTTAGAGCATTCTATACTTGTTTTTATTCCTAGACTAGTACAAAACTCAGAAAAAAATTCTAGCTTGAAAATATGAATCAAAGGTATAGCAAATGAATGAAAAATATATTGGGTAGATACAGTTTATAAACCATTCAGCGTTATGTCAGACACCGATGACTGACACTTAACTTGTTCCTACACCTTTACACAACGTGACTGACTTTATATTTTTCGGCATCCATCACCATTGAATAACAATATAATTTTCATTCCGGTTGCGTTAGTTCTTGACTAATGGTATTAATTTTATGAAATTATATATTTTTTAAAATCACAAAATAGAGCAACTAAATATATGCCGTCTTATCGTCACACTCATTTCTGTTCGAGAACAAAGAAATCGGATAGAGGGATGACAAAAAGAACTCCGAATTCGACTTTCTCGGCTTAATAAGTTAAGAGTGCTGTACGCTACTTCCGATATACCCATCACAGAAATAGAATTGCGTTTGAACGTGCAATCTCATTTTCAGTAAATTTAAGGTATAATTTATACAATAGACCAGGAAATTAATAAGCGAGGTTCGAACGTCTACTCTGACAGAATGAAAATATCTAAGGATTGATTCCTCTAACATTATGGTTAACCTTCAACTTTCCTCCAATTTTATGTTTGTCAAAATTTACTCACCATTATTGTAAAGTTTATTTGCTCTCGCAATAAAATAATGCATCTATTATTTTAATGTGCGCGAGTAGTCATTAAGATTGTTGAAATATATACTAAATAGTTTTAAATGTAAATGTTTTAGAAACAACGGGAATAATCACCCTACAAAATTATCGCATAATCTCTAATAAAGGTGTTCTCTCAGAATAAAATGCATCCCATTGGCGTGCAGTAATTGAACAACAGGAATATTTGGTGCGAATTTAGCCTTTTACTCAATCTATCGGTCATTTAAGGCGACTTTTTTTCGGGATTAATCACTAGTATGCGGTTAATAGTACCCAAAAATGTCATTTGTTTTATTCGCGTTTTTCACAACTTATTGAAACAAATTTGACCCTAAGATACTTGTGCAATAACAAAATTCCATACTCAATTGCAGTTTTGCAGTTTTCAATGATCATCTTTACATATTTCTGAAAGTACAGATCGACAAACAGTCAATCCGTTGTTGGATTTGGCTAAAAATTTGAAAGATTCATACTAGCGAGGTAAAAATTGTATTTCATTTTATTTACATAGCTCTCCATTTTGTAGTTACCGTATTAACGTGTATTCAAAAAGTAGGTCAGACAGACTTCTTTTTAACGGAATTTGCTCAACATTTCATAGAAATGTAGAAAATTGGTGTAAAAAATGCATAAGAAATCTTATCCGGCTAGCTCAAAACATTTGAATTGTCTTCTTTACCCGAGGAAGGTGTGAAAGTGGGGATTCAAAATTTAGAGTTCGAATTTTTTTGATAATTACAATACTTTCTTTAAACCTTGTAGAGGACAAAGTGATAACTGACCTTTCATAACTTATTTTAATTTTGAAATGATGTATAATTGGTTTTCGCATACTATGTGACGGAGTTCAGGTTAAGCAAAATTTTGATTTTTAACAAAAAATCAAATTTTTAAACCCTTTTTTAGCGAGACCTATTTATGAGGTAATAAAGGCTCATTTTACAACTAAAGGTTCATTCGAAATGACTGTTGAAGATTTTTCCCGATTTAATCATACATTTCGCATTACACAATTTATAGACAGCATTCCCACTTTAACACCTAGTTAAAATGCAAAGCAAGGCTAGAAATATACTGGCATTCCAGAAAAAATTTGATTCCTAGACAGATAAAATGCACTGAATGTTTTTTTATTTAAATAATTTTATTCTTAGATAAATGAAGATATTTATAGAAAACTAATGACCTTGTAATTTCGACACTAGAAAATACATTAAATATACACTTTTCAATTAAATGAATAAATTATAAAGGTATATAAACATTAAAAAAAAAGATTAACAAAATTATGTATTCAAATTTTATCTTATATTTTGAATTTTAAATTTTATAATCAGAATTGAATTATTCAACATACCATGAAGAAATCTTTCCTATTTTTCCTGTGTTGCATCTTTGATATTCCAGTGTATTCAAGCGGCATATTGGCCGTTTTTTATTTCATCAAAAGCCCAGTCACCCATTGAAAAATTTCTCCTTGCACTTCACAATTTAAAGAGGGTACTATGTTGTCATCGAGAGATCGTATTTTGCTTGCCATGACTAGAAAAATAAAAGATGGATTTTAAAAATTAACTAATAAATATACAGTTATAGCTCATTTAATGGCGTTGCAATATGCGAGAGTAGAAATGCAATTTTTATTGAATTGAAAAGTATTAATTTATTAAACTTGCAGAAATATCTTCATGCAGAATTTAATCCGTATCGTTTAAAAACTTATTTCTTTTTAATTTTAAAACTATTATATAACTAGCATTTGAGCAATATTCAACTTTAAGGTTAATAAGTGTAAGTTTTATTGATTAGTTTTTAATGAAAAATAAATATTTTCATTCTCTTCCAATGAGTATATAATAAAGCAAGAAGCAATTTAGATGACAGGTTTTGGTAAATCCACGTCCAATGGACTTCCCTGCAGATCTTTGTATTCTACGGCCGCTCGCTTTCAAATCATGCAAGTGGCAAAAAATAAACCAGTTTAAAATTGTGTCAAAACTGTAAATTCACATGTTAACGACTCATGAAAGCAAAATCTTACCGAGCTCCATTTCAGATTTGTCGACAAGAGATTTGAAATCCTATCCCAAATGACGCGTGTTTGCTAACACATATTTCAAATATTCGAAACATTCAGCTTTCATAAACTTTAGACATTTTTCGCTTTTCATAGAAGCTAACTAAACCGAAGTTTAATTTTAGTTTCGTAGAAACTAAATAACTCGAATTTCCAGATATTTATCCAATGCTCAGTCAGTCGTAACTTCATAGGACTAACCTAAACATCAAAGAAAAAAACGACGTACGATCAAATCTATTTTCTTCACTTAATTTCTCCCGAGCGGTATGCTTCCTTGAAAAACTATGGACAGGACTAGAGTCCATTCATGTGTTCAGTTTTTTGGAATTCTCGAAAGACTATTTTAATCACAAATATTAATAAACAAGCAAAGTTTTTATGTGAATCTTTTTTTTTTTTTTCCTTTTTAGTATCGCTTAACATTTGCCTTAGATTTAACATCTTTAGTTCATTTTTTATCTCTTAAATAGTTCTAGGATAATTCAGAAGGGTCTGCTTCAATCAGATTTGTATTAAAATGACAAGTGCTATGCTTGAAGAATCAGACCATAACACAAGCACAGGTGAATGGAATAAACTTTCGGAATTAAAAATAAGCAGTAAAAAGAGAGAGAGAGAGAAAGTTTGAATGGATATCCGGTTAGTTATGCATCTTTTAATACACCTGCGTATTTTACTTCTAGACGTTCCAGAATCAGTGCCATTACCCTAATTCATATGCGCGCGCATTTACACTTCTTGTCAGTTCGTTATTGGATGGGATCACAGATTCTTTTTCTTCCGTAACGCATATTTTCATTTCAATAATGCGAATAGACGAATGTGTGTAGACGATAATAATGTGTATTACGAAGGTCGTGGCTTTACGGAGACTACCTGTTGCTATTTTTATCAACACGCTAGTACCCTATCAAGCTATTCGGCAAGTTTATTTATTTTTTATGTCTCGTTATCGATAAGCGAGATATCTCGATTTTCATAAATATTTATTATACGTTAGAATAAGAATTGTATGTTGTTGAGATACGTTTGACACTTAATAGATGCTTGCAGAATATGTTTACATTATTTCTTTTTTGCATATAAATTGTCTGGATTGATCCCGGTTATTAATTGACTTCTCTGAAGCTTTCATGCAATTCGTACGTAGATACGTTCGCATATTAAAAAAATTGAAAAAAATTGGATTATTGATTATATTTTAAAGAAAATGTTTCATTTTCGTCATGCAATTTGACAAAAAAGTAATATGAAATAAGACTTGAACGTGTTAATTTTATGTTACTTGCCAATTTTAAAGCCCTTCATAGATTCTTGCTTTCGAAAATTTTAGGAAGTCCGATACTGAAATTCCTGTGTTCGATTTAGTTGTTTTAAGTTTTTATTTTTCACTTGATACAATTTGTTTCATCTTCTGAAAGTGGAACTTTCTTTATGAATCTTGACCCTTCATCTTACAAATCGGAACTTCCAAACCCACATCTGTAATGACAAAGTTCGCTGCTTCAAAACCAAAAAGTGCAATTAGCCCTTGTAGAATTTAATTTCTTTTGGACTTACGAAAATTGGATTTTATTACAAATTAGTGTTAAAAGCTCATCGAATCGGATGTTTTTTATTTCATTTTTTCGACACTGCGAAGGTGATCGCTTATCTGTAAATTCAAAGCCGAATTAATCTCTTTTAATTTATAATTGCATTTTTTAAAGTTATTAAATAATATAGTTTAAGAAAACACATTTTACATTTTGATTTAATTTTTTTTGGCAATATAGATTGGAGAACTGATATTCTCAAACATAAATTTTATTTAAAATGAAAGGATTGGCTTTTTAGTGTGAATCTGTCGTTTTGTTTAAAAATGGAAATATATATATATATTCACGAAATTTTCTGGTTTTTTTCTGAATTTCTGCGAAAGAAATTCCTTTGTAAAGGATGAATTTTTCATGACACGTGATATCATGACGCGATTCGTGCAAATTCTGTTTAATATTGTAAAATATGTGAAATGTCAGCAAAATGTTTGAGGAAAGAACAATTCTTAAATTACTTATTTAGTTTAATAACCGTAAAACATAATTAATATTGAAGAATTGATAATAAATAAATGAGTTACTGAATCTTTATACTGTTTTTTCAATGAAAGCAATAATCTCATTTTAAGAAAAAGAAATTTAGACTCAATTTTTTTTAATCCATCTGCCAAAAAGTCCATCTATTTCATCATTCAAATTATTAATCTGTGGCTTTTTAATTATTATTTTGATGAATGATTCTAAAAATAATTCTTCAGAAAGATTGTCAACTCTTGTTGGATGTAGAAGTGCAAGCGTCCCTTATTATATGCTCTTTAAGTTTTACATTTATCAGAAGATGTTTTATTTCTTGCACTGGATAGATTATCTATTCTTATTAAATGCTTATTTTCAATTTAATCCCTACATAATTTTTTAAACTTGTATTTCTTGTATTCTGACTGTAAATTGTATCGGGCAAAATTCGTCCCTAAAGCTACCAAATTTCTCAAGTAATTGCTCCGTGGGTAGTATGTGCTCATTCGAAAGAGGCGTTTTAAAATTTTATTTAAAAGTTTTATCATTTCACATTATTTTCGGAGAAAATTTCACAAGCACATGAAATTTTAAAAACTAGCTTTTTAGCGATATTTGATTTCTGTACAATTTTCTTCATTCCAATATTTTTTTTCAAATTTATTCTTTTTCTACATCATTTAATCCGAACAATGTTTAAGCGTATGGAAGACTCCCGCTGAATAGAAGCAAGATGAAATCAAGGATAAAAAAATGTAGGCAATGGAAGTTAATTTTGAAAATTCTTTATAAAATTCAATTTAAAAAAGATTGAAAAATGTTTCTACACTCTATATCGTTCATAATTCTTGTGTACAGTGATAGTTGAGAAGGAGAGAGTAGATACCGTTTTAAAAATTAATATAATGTTCTTTTAAAGTAATTATTTTATTGTAAATACCAAATCCAACTTTTGTAATGATGTACATTTTGAACGAGGAATCTTTGTCTTAACGCTCGGATATACAGAAATTTCACTATTCAAATAGGCATATTGTAGCCTTATTCCAGCATTTTATTGCAGAAAGTATTTATATATTTAAAGGAATTATGTATTTTATATATTTAAAAAAAGGGTTGAATAAATTAAATTATCAAATTTATTTTTAAAATGTGCAAATTTAGAGTTTTAAAATTGTCGTACATATTTGTAAATTGCCAACATATTCTTCCTTCTCCTTGTGTTTTTCTTTTCTAAACTTTTCTTTTTTTTTTATTTAAGACTTCGGTTTTGAGGGATACATGACCGTTACTAAAAAATATGTAGTGAGATTTACTTTAAACTGTCCTTTTTAACAACTCGTAAATTGTAAAAAAAATAGGTGAAATACCGCAATTCCGATTTCTTCCATTTCAGTCCAAATGTGTAAGATGACAAGACTTCATATTGAAATTCATTTAGCTAGCTTTTGAATTGTCCCATTTATATGGCAGAAATATAAAGATATGTAGCCATGGCCTTGATAGATTTAGCGTAAAATGTGATATTCAAGTACAATTATGGTAATAAGTTATGTGCTGAATTTCATGTGCTTAGCTTGTTAAGGTTCTGAATTGCTTTGTAAACAATCAATCTTGGAGTTGTATGTTCATCTCACTGAAAATAAATATCCACTACAATATCCTCTTGCTAAAATGTAATAGCCAGATATTCCTCGATTGCCAGAAAATTCTGTCACTTTTTAGTGTCAGATTTGGATGAAAAGTCAAGAATCATTAGAGGATTTGCAACTTAGGTAGATTAGACCGTTCCGTAGGTTACTAAACTGACCTGGGGGTGTCAGACAAGTAGATCAAAAGCTGTCATTTCCAATTGATTATTAAGAAATGCAAATTGTATGAATTAGGAAATCAGGACAATCATGTGAAGTAACACTGAATTATTAAATAGAATATTAATTGGTATAATAATTATTTATTAGATATTTGCAGTTTGATAAATCGCGCAAAGTAATTTTAATGTGATATTTGAGTTCGTTTCCTTCTAATATATCGGTTATATGCTTGCATTCATAAACAGTAAAATCAGCAATTGAGAGCCGAGTGATTTATAATGATCTAATATATGTAATAACTAATAATTAAAATTAACTTTAAAAAATGAAACTAAAATAAATTGTTAATACATTAAGATAAAGCTATCTTGAAATGTTTAGTGAAATTACATTTGCCCATTGATAGATAGAGGAGGCTCATTTACGGGCACTGTCTGGGACCATAGAATGCCCAAATTTGCCATCATCTGGGATTTAGTTTTCCCCTCAATATTTCATGTAAAATTACCACAACTCTTTCTGAAGTCGTCTATTCAACTTTTTATTACACGTAAAAATAAGTATGAGCTAAGCACTGAGATTTTGTCCTTTGTTCTAATTGGATCAGATGTTAAGAGTTGTGTATGGTAATGGGATAGGTGGTTAAAAATGGATGATCATAGCAGATACAAGTGACTTAACTGTTGATAGTGATAATCAAAGGAATGTGGATGTAGTGCTATTGCGCGCTAAAATTATTTATTCACATGAAAGTATCTAACTTATTAAATAAACTATTCACATGTAAGTAAAATGCCTATATAGAATTGTAGGAACCGTTTTCAAATTGCAGCTGAATATGAAAACTAATATCATAGCACGAAACAATACTTTATTTGCAATTCATCCTTGACAAATAAATTTGAAGATAAGATTTGAAACATCAAAGCCTAAACATTGTTTTATTCCTCGTCTTCCTTTCATTTTTATTAGATGATATTCATTCCATTCATGCATCCAACGCATAACATATGTATGCGTTTTTATCCGATTTTCATGAAGAAAAGGAAACGAAAAGATATAAAAATATTTTTCGTTCTCCAAGCAAATTTGGGCTACCAAACTGTATGTGTATCTCAAACTGTATGTAAATCTAGATTACTTTAAGAATCAAACGACTCAAATTAACTTGCAAATACGTAGGATTCATTACATTTTTTTTTAATGCTAGTATCAGTCACGTGTCCTAAAAAATGCAAACGAGTTTGAATTAATTTCGCATTCATTTTTATCAAAAGAGAAAAATGTCTCATCACGGCAATCAATCTAGGTGGCAGAGAAATTTTTTTATAATCCTCGAAATTCTCTTATCGACCTTAATTTCGTAAAATTCAGTCCCAGAGAAATATATTCTTATATATGCAGTTCTGTTAAGTCATTTTGAGCCAACAGTGCATAGAATGCAGGCACCATTTGACGAATTTGCTAATAGGGAGTTTTTTTATCCCCTCTATGTGAGTTACTCACTTTTTTTTCTATTAAAGGTGTCATTATCTTCCATTCCGAATGAAACTGTAACCTCAGGCAAGATAAAGTCAGAAGTGCTCAAGTTTTTATTTTCATGACTGTTGTATGATTTTTCAGTAAAGAAAACCGGCATTTGTGAAGTATCTACCTGGCATTAGCGCGAAAAATAATTAGGAATGATTTCTCCTATGAATATAACGTGATATCTTTGGTGACGTGATTTATATCTAACGTGATATCTTTGGTGGCGTGGTCTTATCTAACGTGATTTATATACGTCTAAAAAATCGAATGGTTTCGATTTTTTCCTGGCTGATTGAAATAAAAATATGGCACATCTACTACTTAGTTACGGCATTAATAGGGATCAACAAATTTCATTTATTATAAAACTTTGCGTTTTTAAGTTATTGCGCTTACATGCACGTTGGAAGTGCACACCGACTGAGGATTAACACTTTAATATTCCAAATTTTATAGAAATCAACACTCGAAATGCTAAATTCGTGAACCGAATTTCATTTATTTAGCTCTTCGTTTTGTTGCTATTGTGATCACTTTTACTTGGGCAGCTGGATAGATTTCCTTTGAATGGATTTCTTTCAAAATTTAATAGGGATCAACAGATGTAATTTTGAAATCATATACCAAATTTCATCTGCTTAGCTGAAAGCGTTTTTGAATTATCATTCACCGGCACATAGACAAAAGTGTTTTCCGAAGTCGGGGAAGTCTAAAATATGGAAATTATGCAAATTCTGGAGGTGGAATCTTGAAAAACAACTTCTTTCCCACTGTATATTGAAGAAGTAAATCTAAGAGATCTTTTATCGTTTTTATTGAGTGCATTGAAACATGTTGAGTTCCAATTGTGAATTCGGTTTTGAACGTCTTGATGGTCTTCAGAATTTCAAAAAGATGCGAGCTTTCCTCTTTTCTTTTAAAACTGTCTTTTAATAATATTAATTATATACATGCAATTACATATACAAATTGTTAAATATAAATTTCACTATTCAGTTGGTCGAAAGGCGGCCACTATCGCATATGAATAATTACAAGTTTAGATTTTAGGTTATCAGAATATTGATTGCCCTTATTATATATAGTTACATTACCTTCATTAATTCATCTACGGTTCCAAATATATCTACATACTTTTTTTAAATACGCTATTTATATTACGCTATATAAGCAATGTCGAAAATCAATATTTTCAAGATCCATGCTCGGAAAAAATCCTTCTCACGGATATCTTGAAATGTTTTATTCGAAGATCATTTATAGTTGTCAAAAATGCAACAGGAAATTTTCCTTCATTATCTTTAAAAATCTTCACTCTTCTACTAAATCGGATTGGCAATGAATAATAGCAATAGACTTCCCATATATTACTTGAAGAAAAATAACCCAATCTCAGTTATTGGAAGATGGATATTTTTTTAGTCTTCTATAAGCTACAAATATTAAGCTTCCCATGCTTTTTTTTCTCTTATAAAGAAAACGTGCTGCTTTTTTCCCCGAAGTTTTTATTGGATTAAAAAATAACATTTGGATTGTCATTTTATCTCCCAGCTGATGTTATTTTAAAATGAACGTTTTGCACGATGCTGTTAAAATATTTTTCTCGTGTTATTTTTAGTAATTGTATTTTGTTTGGTTTCCGTTAGCCTCTAATTCAATTCGCAGTGCATCAAAAATGTTTTACATCATGATTTAATGTAAATAACATTTATTCATTTACGTACAGCGGACTAATTACTAAAAGCACTTTCGCCAAATTTTTTGGCTTTTTTATCGTTACAAATTTCTATTTGCAATTTTGTTGTGAACAGCAATTAGAAAATGGGCTAAAAAAACTTGGTGCTGTAGAACTTGGCGCTGTCTTAGTTGCGCCGGGTTACTGGAAAATACAATTACTCCATATTTTGTTATACCATGTGCCTATATGATATATTTTGCTTCTTTTATACATTTTTTTTGTAGTTTATCTTGGTTGAAATATTAATGGCACTTTTGGGAATTTATCTCGCACATGCAGTTAATAAGTATCCAGTTGTATTTTCTTTTCAAATTTAAGCTTACTTAAAAATTCAAATCTTAAGCAAATTACGAATGACAGTTTGCAATATTGGCGGTAATATTTATTTGTATCACTGCTGTTTAAAATTTTTCATTGAAAATTCAAACAACCTTGAATAAATTAAAAATGATTCCTTCAATGATGAAAAAAGAATAAATGAGGGAAAAAGAAAACTGTCTTCATTTGCAATAAAAGCTATTAAACTTGCAAAAATTAATATTTTTTCGCTAAACTTGAATTTGGGGGGGGGGCGAGTTTTCACCAAATATTATCATTTTTTTATCGCAATCCTAAAAGCAGTTTATCATATACTGCAGCTATCTATCCTGGCGAATTTTCGGGACTTTCTGGAAGATTGGCAATCTGGATTTTGGATTTTGTTTTGTGAAAAATCTGAACACATACTTTAAGTTTTATTTTCAAATTTCCTTAACATTAAGAAAATGCTGTATAAATTCCAAAATTTATAGATAAATCTGGCCTTGTATTTGAATTAAAAATAGTATCATTTAATTAATTCAAATTGGCACATTAAATTAAAAGCAAATAAAATTTTAAACTTATTTATCTATATATTAGAGATTTTAAATAGAAATAAATTTTAGGAATGGAATTCTATAAAGATTATTTCTCTTATTTCTCACGAATAGTGCATTTGATGTAAAAGGGCTAAAGCGCTGCTGAATTGAAGTATAGGTATTTGAGATGTATAATGAAAAAACTATAGATTAAGTCATGGACTAGAGGGTTGGGGCTATAATTCTCGTCTTTATAGTCTTCGAAACCAACCTCACATACCGAAATTCATCCATTCCCGTCTTGCCCCGGCAACCAAAAGGATCAGAATGATGAGCGTAACGCCATGTGCGCAGGAACCGAGGGCAAAATTCCAACGGCATTTGCTTTCTAAGACTTGACCTCTGCAGAATGAGGAAAGTTCTATCAAAGAAATGGAGGTTACTCAGCTCCCTTTTATCGCTACACTCCACCCCCACTACATTTGATTTCTTTTCATGGGATTTAATGTTAAAACCTTTTTTTAAATAGTAATTATAGCCAGATTGTAGAAGAGGGAACCGCCTATTTAAATAGCGGTTCCTCATCCATATAAGCGAAATCTCTTATATTTAAGGAGTGGATTTTACCTCATGAGTGGATTTTACTCATTTATACTCATGAGTGGATTTTATCCTTATCAACATTTAGAGTGAACACCTGTCTTACTAAAGGAAAATCTTGCTGTGAAATAAACACTATAATAAATGTGAGTAAATCAGAAGAAATAAGCATGCATTTACCCGTTACTGATAAGGAAACTATTGATAGTGAAATATTACTAAGGAGATAAAAACGTACTGAGAAACTAAGTGATTCTAGTGAAGGGTCTGGAGTCGTAGACGCATCATCAGAATGGATTTGATAATGTGCCTGAAAAAAAAAATGGGAGTGCCTGGCATAAACGCGAAAACTAGGGGTTAATCAAAAATCATTAGAGATTGTCGAAGAAGTGTTGAATATGAACTTGCGAATTATAATTATTTCCATATCATTAATATAATTTTAATGACCAGTATGTAAGAATTATAAAATGACCTAAATGTTCTTAAATGAAAATTAAATTATTTCATGCACCATTTTTCATTAATAAATCTTACTGCAAAGGATTAAAGCTTCATTTTCTAGCAGTGCTTTTTACATTATTTTAATACATACTGTTTGCGTGTAACAATGCAATATAATGTTATAGGAAGATCATTACTACTCCGACTTGACAATAACCTAAACAATAACTTTTACGCTATATAAACAATGTCAAAAGTAATTATTATTCAGTTTCATTTTCAGTCCTCCCAACATTTTAAACTGTGAGTGAAACTTCTTTCTAGCTCCTATTAGTGCATAAAAACATCCATTCGAAACAAGCCTGATTGTGTGTTATCTTCTCTTCAATGCAGGTTAGTTTTCTCTCTCCCATATTTGGTCTATCAACTGTTCGAAATATTTTTATGTACCTTTTAAAGTAACACTTCTGATGTAATGTAGACAATGTCAGAAATCATTTTGTCGAGATACATGTTAGGAAAATCTTTCATCCGCTGTCCTGAAAATTTGTATAAAAATGATTTTATTTTTCAAAAAATCGGATAACGGAGCATTTTTGATCATCTTTTAACATTGGCAGTTTTCTGTTTCAGTTTAGTAATGAATGTCCTCAACAGGTAATATTTTGTGTAAGTTAAAAAAATAATCCAATCAAATTTATTGAGGTTGATAATTCTTTAGATTTAGAAAACTCTGTACATTGTAAATAAAAGGTTTTTAATGGTATTTTCCCCCCTTTTAAATAATGGAAAATAGGATTCTGGGTTCATGCTTTATATTCAACTCGCATCAGATTGAAACTGATTCATTGCACGATACCAACGTAAATAAACTTAATCTATTTTTGCTTTCTTTTTTTTTTCTTCCATATTTTCGTTTTGTTTCACTTTAGTTAACTGGTATTGTTACTTTAAAACCGATGAAATGTTTGGTTTTCTGCATTTTGAGTTGAAAGCTGTTTCTGAAATTTTGAATCAATATTTCTAAGAATTTAAAAGGAATATTAGAAGCATTTGAAACGATATAAAGCCACTTAGACAGGCAGTGTTCCATTTATTTGTTTTCTGGTATTCCACCGAAATTCTTACCAAGAAGGGAAACACTTTTGTTTATTGATTATTTATAATATCGTGCTAGTCTTGCTGTGTCAGTTTTCCGTGGCTTCTAATATATACTTCGCGACCTATCAAGCATTTTTACTTAGTAGAGAATAAGTGTCATTGTATACTTAATATAGAGAAAGTTTAATATTGCATACTTAGTATAGAAAAAGTATAGTAATCGCCAAAAAATTCGAACTCGAGATGATGACGCATTTCCACGTTTTAAACTTCCTTAAGTTTGGAAAATGCACGTATGTCTGTGACAAAGTTAACTCAAAACCGCTATGATCTAGATGGATGAAATTTAGTTTACGATCGTTATACGAAATTTGTAGATTTCTAGCAAGGTTTTAGCAAAATCCGCTCAGAGAAAGTATGTATCCGACTATTCGATTATTATTTAGCACGACAACTACAAAACTAAGAGAGCTAGATAGATAAAATTCAATGCACGGAATTAATATTTTTGGTCTATCCCTTTACTAAGTTTTGAGCTAAATCCAACAAGAGATAGACGAACTCTCTGTCTAGACTCTTATAAACATGTAAAAGCGGTCATTCAAAGATGCAATAACTTAAATATATCAAATTTGGTACGGTATTTTGTGACAAGTGTAGTTTTGTGCCTAATTTTTGTTTCAATCTATCGGGGAAAACGCATCTAAAACCCAAATTCGATTTTCGGATACTATTAACAGCATTCCGAGATGAATCGCCAAATGACTCGCCTAGGATGACGCTATAGATTCAGTAAAGATGCTAAAATCATGCCAAAGGTTAATATTTCGTGTACGGCAACGCAACGCAATGCTTTTCAATGCGAGGCGTTCCCAGGAATTGCACCTTTATTAGAAAGTATGAAAGAAAATTTTGGGGGGATCATTGTTTCTAATGACGACTTTATTTATCAAACTGTTTCAGTTTCATAAAATTAAGCTATCCCATCAATTTTCCTTTCGGAAAAAACAAACTTAATGTAAAACATTGTTGAATGGGAAAAATCTGTTATAATAAAACCTAGCATTGTTACCAGTCTAATATTATTGTTCCAAGCTTAACATAATCAATTTTTCTAAATATTTCTTTATCATTTGAACGCATATCGATTGCTTGGAACCATATCTAAGAATTGCTGAGTGAGGATCATTGTTATACCCGATTCCAGTCTTCAACATTAGACTTAAATGATTTTTGAGATTATTCAAATATAGTATTATCCATTTTCGTGTTCGGAAAGCGTTTTTCTACACTATCTTGAAGAGATATGAGCAGAATTGTTTTTCAGCTCTGATTAATCGTCAAAAAACTCCAATCGAAGCAAGTCGAAATTTTCATAATCTTCTTTCCAATACAGGTAAGCCTTCTATCTATAATATGCATCTTATCTACAGTTCCAAATATTTTATATTCTATTTTAAGCAACCTTTTTAAATGATCTAAACAACGTTAAAAATGTATTCTAGGAATAAATCTTTACACCGCTATATTGAAAATTTGTACTATGAAATATAAATGTTTTAATTTAAGAACTTTTTTCTTTGGAAATCATCAAATATTATTTTTAAATCAATTTTCAGATCAATATAAATTAGTAATGAATAGCCTCTCTAAGCTAGTCTTAACCCTTAATGACCTAGAGTATCAATTTTGATACCAATCTTTTAAACCGAATGTTCACATTACTATTAGTTTTTTTTTATAGGTTGGCTGTACGTATTTTACTGTTGTATAATATTCTTTCCAACGAAATTTTTTAAAAAATCAAATTTTCCCTTCATCTAGACCCTCAAGCAAACACAGCAATATTAAAAATAAATCACTTTCGTAAATCAGGCTACTAAGGGTTAATGCATATAAGTTAAGACATAACTCTATTTCCTTCATTGAAATGTCATTCTTTGGAATCCGGAAATTTCTGTAAGCTCCAAACATGAAAGTTAAATGAAATTTGTATGAACTTTACGCCCATCTAGCTCAAGCCGTTTTTGAGTTTCATATTCACAGGAGGAAAACATAACTCAAGGAATGCGATGTTTGCATTTCGGAGGGAACTGAGAAGCGGAGATTCGTTGAGTTCGAATATGCTACGATTAGAATACTTTCTTCTTTATATATTGTTTGAGAAAATGAAAAAAGATAATATTTCGTGCACAAAAAAATTCGAAAACATTTTTCTGAAATTAATTCCTTAGTTATTAAGTGAAATTACTGTTTGATAAAATTTTATTTTCGATAAAGAAGATTTAATTATAATTTAAAAGCGATGTGATTTGAGATACTTTAGCAAAATTTACTACAGATCCTGTATTTTATTATTCTGGGACAAACTTGAAAATTAGAATTGTCTTGAATTATACAGAATGAGAGAGCCGTTCATTAGTAAACTATAGAAAACATTTGATATTCTGTGCCACATAAATTATTCCCCATGAAACCGTTTATTATTGGATTTTCTAAATATTCATTTCATTAAAAAAATAAATTCTGCGTAATATTATTTTCAAATTAAAAAAATCGCACACTCTCAGCAAAAATTGCGCATTGAAATCTTCACTTGATGGGCAACAGCAGTCCGCTTAAAAAGTAAAATTTCTTAAAAGAACAATTTTGATTGGAGCTCTTTTCAATCGCATATTTGTTTTGGATCTTTAATCCATCTGCGCGTTTGCGCAGTGGGAACATTCAGCATTCGACAGCATAAATTGGAATTCATCTGCGCTCGCGCTCAACGCTTCTGCTTGGCATTTCCTTCATTTTGCATTTAGCTGTGATGCTGACTTCTGTACCCGTGACACGACTCCCGCTTTCTTGAACAAACACCGCTTGGTAATGTAGTTTTCTTTGCTTTTTCTGTTCTTATATGCGAGGAGCACATTCGAGTCTACGAATGAAATAATTCACCATACATGAAATATTTGATGTGCATTAGAATTTGATTTAATGTTAACTTTTATTTTTTGTATGTAAGCGCTTTTATAGCTATATTTTAGGCTAGTATATAATTCGTACATCACGGTAAATATTTTAAATAAGTAAATAAATTATGAATTGTTTGATGGAAATGGCCTTTTTTATCATAGAAGCTCAGAAGTGTAAATTGAAATAAAAAAAATGTAGAATGAACTCTGTAATTATTTATATCAAGGGATTTTAATTTTTGAGATTTTGACAAGTTGATTTCAAAATTTTGATCCGAAAACTTCTGGATCAGATTTGTTTGCTTTCAAGCTTTCTTTCCATGTAAATAGACTGGTTTTATTTTTGTAAAGAAGGATTTTTTCTTCATGAATCCTCCTCATATTCTCAAGGATTCGGGTTTTCGAAATTAAAGCTATAACTGAATATAGTTGAGAAGCATCTATTTTGAACAAGCTGAAATATGCAGCGATATTAGGGAATGAAATGGGCAAATACTTTGTAAGTGAAAAACTTGTTTTTAGTTAATTGTAATAAAAAGTTCATTGAAACCCTTCTTATAATTCAGTAAGTGTAAGCAAAATTTTAATTATGCGTCAAGGAATCTGATACATCAATCAACAGAATCCTTAAACAACTTTTTTATATTCTATTATAAAATTTTGTTCGTAAACAAATGCGTTATAAATTGCTTGCTTTTAATGCAAAAGTTCTTTTATGTAAATCTTTGTAATTTGATTCTTAAAAGAAAATTTAGAATCCCCTTAAAACCATTCAAAATTTTCTAAAAATACTTTGAAGCAGAAATATTTATACTAATAATAATTGGTGTGTTGGCGTTCTATAGGCTAGTCTCTTTGACCTACAGCATGCATAATGTGGAGGGCGAGAACGTGCAGCTTGGAGCGATTATTTTGAATTAAAATTTTAATCATTCAAAAATTGAGTTTGGGATTTTTTCTGCAATATCTTTCAAAAATATTATTGCACAAAAATGAATATTACACCGAATAAACAAAATGCCATCAAAAACATAACTTGTAAAAAAACCAAGTCTCGCAACTCCGTTCTATAGTAAAAAGTTGAGATCCATGTAATACCAAGTCGGTCAATTTATTCAGTCCCTACTTAAGGATCCTTCTGTCTTAAGTTATTACGTAATTAGCTAACCTAACAACATCTTATAGTGATCATATCAATATTGAAAATCTTTTATGGTTTAAATAAATAGATTGACTTGGCAATCGCACTAAATAATCTAATTTAATATAATATGTTAATGTAATCTAATTTATGTAAATATACATTGTGTTTTCATGCACTAACTGCCACTTTTTTGTTTAAATATGTCTTAACCCAAACTTTCAGAGTTTTTATTAAAAAGTTCTTTCCAGTGCCACCAGTTCCACTCGCAAAACAGCGTAAAACGTCAGCGTTATTATCAGGTGTGTCCATTTTATTTGTGATCATATCGAAGACTTTTTTTGATCGGCATCAAGTTTTGCGATCATACTTTGAATATCAGTTTGCTCTTTTTCTACCAGATTGATTCTCTGAAATTCACCCATTGCGTTTTTAGCTTCCACAACTTCAAATTGAATTATTTCAAATTAGATATTGTTACAAACCTGTAATTTTGCTTCCCAGTATGAATAGTGTCATCATAAGAAAGAATGTTTAACAGTAATCTGTATTGGATGCTGTCGGATACCGAGCCAGTTATCCCAGAGCTTGGTGACAAACTTGGCGACGAATTTGGCGACAAAATGGATAATACTCGAAACTTCTAGAAATGTATCGATACGTCCATTATTACACGCATATTTTAGTTTTCCGTCGATTTATACACTAAACACAAATTGTATTCTAAATTTGAAGCTTCTATGTCTGCTAGAAGTGCCTTAGTTTTGATGATCGGTCGGTCAGTCAGTCAGTGACAAAATTCACAAACTTTGACTTGTTATAATTCTTAAACTACTGGTTCAAATTTAATGAAATTTGAAATATACCGTGTTTATATAATGCCTGCTTGATTACTGAAAATTCAGGCTTCTAGTTATAGGGAGTCGATGGCCTGAACTGCTTCGAGAAAAGGATGGTACGGCCGTGCCGCTTGTTTTTGCTCGACCTGACGGGGGCACAGTCGTGCCCCTAGATAAAAAGAATTGCTCTTTTTATTGATACCAATTTAATAATCATGAGAATTTTTAATAAATTTTGACAATTTAATTTTTTTTAAATATTTTTATAATTTTCAGTAGATTTCATTGTTGCCTTGAAGTTCAAATTATTTTCATTTTTTCATCAACTATCTCATCATGTGATTTTTCTTTCATTAATGAATACTAAAAACAGATTTTGCTTAACATCTGTGTAGTTTATGTGTTAAAAAATTGAACGCAATACTGTAAGGTTTAAAAGATGGAGGTATTGTACGTTAATAGTGCTATGATGTTATGAGAATGATTTTCATTAAGATTAACGTATTCAGTGAGCGGAATAAATATAAGACATTGAAAATAGCACGTCTTTAGAGTCTGATAATTTATCGGAATCTTGAACACGAAGTTATGTTTATATGATTTTAATAAAATAAATATTATTTTTTGCTTTTATGATATTGATTATAGATTTTGTTTCAAATTTTTTAAAAGGGGCATGTGAAACCGAAATATTTTAATCGCTTATACTGTAGTCAAAATAAGCATTCCTATCACGCAACGTTATTTTATTGCATAAAGCCACACCAGAAGATGTCAGTCATATCATAAAATTTTTATTAATTTCTTTCCAAAGATAAAAACATTTGGTGCCGATTACTTTTCTGTAAATATCAGATACTTTTTTACATTCATAACTATTTTAATACATATTATTGAAAGATCATTAATGGTGGGTAATTGATAAATCATTAATAATAGAATTCAATTGGATATTCTATGAATGGAAGCAAGATCTTGAAATCACATTTAATAAAAAAAAATTTCTTCATAAAATGACCTTTTCGTGCAGAAAATTATTTTCGGAAATATGCACTTATTAAAAAAACATTCAATGCGCCGAGGATGATGAGTTATTGTAAATTCTCTTTCTAAACAGTGAGTGGAACACAGTATTTAAATGCCCGGGAACTCCAGCTCTTCAGGAAAGCTGCATTGTACTGTCTGGAATTACTTCAAATAAAATTTCGTATAAATAGTTCAGCATTATTCATTCATAAAACAAAACGAGATTACACAGAGAAAACTGAGGTGAAATTTAACGGTAAATATATTCGAGAAAGCGAAGAATAACGCGATTCCTCCAAATATTTACTTTGAACTTGATGCATCTTTTCTGTCAGCATAATATATTATATAATGCTGTGATAATGTGAATACTAAGTAATATCATGAAGATATCATCACAACGATACTGGGCATTTTCTGCTAATAGGATTAATTCTTACATAAAATTACAAACGTGCCCTCAAATGTGTGGAAAGTGCGTTAGAAGGTGAAAAATTTTTGATAGTAAAATCATTTGAATTTTGTTCAAGATGGAAGAAAGAAAATGCAGCGCATGTTTAAAAAATATGTAAATCTTTCAATAAAATTGTAACATTTCATTCTTATATTAAGATTTTTTATTGTACATTTATATGCAAATTTTTCAAAATCTGAGAGAAGGTGCTTTGAAAGCTTTCATGATACTAATTTTTGAACTATAAGCAGCTGAGGATTTCTAGAATCTTTTATCCAGGAATCAAATCTAAGAATCTTAACAATAACTTCTAAAAGGGTATAAAATACAAATCTGATATTGCGGAGTTCATTTAAATAAGAGTTAATGTGTTTGAGAGGACCATGATCATAAAAATTTCATATAAGATCCATTTGTTGTAGACTTGAATATCAATCGACATAAAGAATTTTTTCTACTTTGTTTTGTTCGATTTTTAACGCTTAAAACGTTTTTACGGAATGTTCGGTGATATTCTAATTTAATTTATTGTTCCAGGAATGGAGCTGGTTTCAAGGACGTGGAGCTGGGCTCGGTGGATTCAAGGACATCAGTCTGTTAATGTAAGTACCATTCTGAGTTTCAACTATAAAAACTTTTTTAAAGTTAAATTTCTGTTTAAAATTGTGAGTTGTTCCACAAGGGATAAAATGTTTGAAGCTTTAAACTTTCACATTTTTATTGTGAATTGCATTTATGCTAAGTTGTTGTTAATAATTCATAAACTATTACCTTTGCATTATAATTGAGAGACCATGAATGACTGATCTGTAAACTGTGTAACCTCTCTGAATTCGCTGAATTAAGGATTGCCAACATCTGGAGATCGGAATAATAGTTTCGATATTCGATTCCTCCAAAAGTTCGCTGAAGATTACAGGTTGACCTATTGGTTAAATGCACTCTAAAATTGAATTTTTCCTTATTACGTTTCACTTTCCAGAATGCAAAGAGTTATTCAATGCATAATTATTCAGTTAATACAAGGACTTGTTTATCGTTTAGAAATATATATATAATTGTTTTAAGTTGCATTTGCCTGAAAAATTAATCTACGTCGCTTTATAAAACGGTGCACTATCTTGAACGGTGGCTGAGAGGAGCCTTAGAGTGCAAAAGGTTAAATCGATTTATAAATGTAATTGATGAGTTGTCTATTTAGCGTTTTGATGAACGCTTTGGGGAACAGGTGATCAAGCTGAAACAGTAAATGTTATGGCAAATATCCCTTGAAAGACGTGGTTGAGGATTTAGTACATACATGCATAATATTTCTTTTAACAATTTTCACGTGAAGTTCAAAAATATATTTACTCTAAATTTCTTCCAGTTTTTTTAACCCTCTGAAACGAATGCACTTGTGATATCTGAATTTGCACATTTCTTTCATAACCTAATTGCCAAACATAGATATTTTGATGGCAACAATTTGGCCACCGTATCTGAAAACGGAATTAACAAATTATTTGCGTTCGAAATGGGTTATGCAGATCATTGACTGTCTGAAACATCAGACAGAACATCTGGAAATTAAATGATACAGCTGTGATAAATTTTCTGTTGTGCCACAGTTAATGAAGAGGAAGTAATATCTATTAAAAGATGTTTCTTTTAATTATGGGATTATTCTTTGTTGATTTCCGGTTTCAAAAAACTAATAAAATTCAAATTCAATTCCGGTTTCAAAAAACTAATAAAAAACTAAACTAATAAATTTCAATAAAATTCTTCAACCTGTGCAGCCACAGCTAGTGTCGTAATTTTTCTGATTGTGTCTTCTGGAGATTAAGTTTTCGATTTTTTTAAAAATCAATTTTTGATTTGATTCCAGCAGTCTATATCCATTTTAAGAAGATTAAGCTGTCGGGAATATGTATTTTCCATTTATATCTAATTTCAAAAAGTGAACATAATAATCTACTTATGACTTGAAAACAGAAAATACAGTTATTTTTAATTTTTCGTGGATAAGAAATCTCTAATTAGGTATTCTAAAGAGGCTGACGAAGGTAATTGGAAGCAGTCAGGGACGGAATGAAGGAATTGAGTTATTTATATGCGTTTTGGGCTTTGTTAAATATTTCATGCATAATTTTCCTTTACACATTGATTTGGATTTGCTTTAACACATTAATTCCTTGATTTCAATCATCCGTATAATTGCATGTTCCTTTTGCTATCGCTTAGCTACTATATTATAGAGGCCTGTGAATTCAAGTAATATAAACATATTGCAGATATGAATTAATTGGGCAGTTGATATGAAATGCATACTTCTCACGCGGCAGCTGATGCGTCAAGACATTATATGCAGTGTATCATGCAAATATGCGAATTGTATCAATGAATTGTGAAAAAGAGTGAAATACAAAGTTGACTTGATCCCCTTGGTGTTAAAAGCGTCCTTGCTTCTGTTTTTTTTGCTTATCAAGCGAGTAGAATGTAAAAGATCATAAAATAATTTTTCTTGAATTTATTTTTTAGAAAACATATTTCATGTTTCCTTTCCTACAGACACGTGCCGAAAATTATATTTTTGCAGATTTCATTTACAAAAAGATTTAATTTATTTTTAGTTGGAGCTTTAATCAATGTGATGGCAACACTTTGAAAAAAGCTAATTTTTTCCCATGAATACGAAACGGGCTCGAGCAGCTTAAACTTTATTTTTATTTTGTACGAAAAAAAATTGTTGAAAAATATATTTAAAATATTTATTTAAAAATTCATTAAAAATAGAAATTTAATTTTAAGGTTAAAACATTGGTATCATTTAAAAGATAAATTTTTGATCTTTAACTTCATGTAAAATTCTTTTTTGTGCGGTAATATTTTCGGAAGTTATAGCAGAAATACGCCAAAAATTTCGATTAATTTTTAAATAAAATTCTATTTAAAAATTCGAAAAAATAACCCCCAGGTGCATATTCCCGACCTTCAAGGTGTACACGTGCTAAATTTGGTAGCTGTAGGTTGAATGGTTTGGCCTGTAGAGCGCCAACACACACATTGAGCTTTATTATAAACTAGCCGCCTTTGGCGACCAGCCGGTTCGCCAGTATTACCGCTCGCTACAATTTTCCATTAAATAAGTAACTGGTCTCTTAATAGATTCTCAAACAAAACATTTTTAATCTTCAAATTTTGAGTCATACCAAACTTATATTGTTGTTTAGATCGTTTCGTTCAATTTACTATATACATTTTGCTAATGTGTTGTCATTTCCGGTAAAACTTCAACTTTAATTTAAAGTGGAAATGATGAAATTGCAATTATTATAAAGATATTTTTTAATAAAACCAAGCGTTTTATTTTATTTATCATCTTTATTGTTATTTATTTATTATTATTATTATTGAATATGAGTATTGCAAACAGAATCGCTCGGTATTTAAGTCTTATGTGAACTATAAAATATTTTTCATAATTTATGTAATATCTCAAAGAATAATTGAACAAAAATTTCTCAGATTCAGTTATTAGTTTTGCTTTCAAAAGGATTGAAATGAAATCAATAATATTTTGTTCCGGCCTATAAATATATTTCAAAAATTATGAAGTCTAAATTTAATGCAGTAAGGTATCGTATTGTTACGAAATTTTCACCGGGGTTCGTTTGGATAGTGGAAGTTATATGGTGTGGAGAACGCTCAATAATCAGGCGGCAATGGAAAAAGAAACAACGACGTTTATTTACGTTAAACAACGACGAAGACACACAGGACAGCACAAAAGCGACAACTATATACAGCACAGAAGACGATTATCTTCACCCGAGACGTGTAGCATACAGCAGCATACAACCAGAACCTACTGCAGACAGTAGCGCACAGCTCAGTTCAGCACTAGCTTGACTTAGTCGCTTCCGACTACTCCGTCTTCTACTTCTCTGACTCGGATTACTGACTTCGTCGACTCGACTCCGCTGCTCTCGAACTCGGACTACTCCGTCGTCTACCTTCCGGCAGCGGCGGCCGCTTCCTTTTATAGGTCTCAGGAGGCGGGGCTAGAAGCCTCTCAACCAATCAGGAACGTTCGAGGCGTATCTCGGTTCCTACTGGACGGATCGGGAAAATTCTCGAAGTTTCGGGTATTATCTATTTTGACACCAAAGTCGCCAAATTCGTCGCCAAATCGCCAAATGGTCGCCAAGCTCTGGGACCTTCGACGCGCCATTTGGACGCCGTCCAGTACCGATGACTTTAAAACTTTCTTTCCGACGATGGAACAAACTATGCTGGGAAGCAGCATTACGGATTCGTAACAATATTCTGAGAAATATTCTGGACACACCAAATTTTAAATAAATGAATGAATGTTTCTATTTCCCATGATCAACTAAGACTTATTTATGAAGTTTTAAATGTTAAAAATTTAGAAAAACTCACCATTTTCATAATCTTAGGCCAATTAATCTTGAGAAACCTGCGCGCTGATTGGCGTATTTTCTTTGAAACGATGGATGGAAAATCTAAAATTATCCTTTTTTTATTGAATAGTGATATTCAAATTTTCATAAATCAGCCAGTTTAAGTGATTTATTTAGTTTATTGGAAATTAACTTTTTTTTTAATATTAGTGTTTCAAGAACATTTTGTTAATCATGATTTCCACAGCAGAAGCTTTATGTAAAATCAAAAATTCGTTATTTATTAGAGCATTTATTGAATCAAGTTACATAAAATATAATCATTTTCCATTTAGACCATTTTAGCAGATCTGTCTTACTAAAGGTTTACAAATTAGCTGTGTGGCCCTGATTTGAATGGAATGCTGTTCATATTAAACAAAACTTGCCTTAAAATAAAACTGATTTATTGGATTAATAATATAGAAAGTTGAAAGATCATAAAATAATTTTTCTTGAATTTTTTTTTTTTTAGAAAAAATATTTCATATTTGTTTCATTTCCTACAAACACGTGCCGAAAATTATATTTTTGCAGATTTCATTTCCAAAAAGATTTATTGATTTTTAATTGGAGCTTTAATCAATGTGATGGCAACACTTTGAAAAAAGCTAATTTTTTCCCATGAATGCGAAACGTGCTTAATTTTGATTTTAATTTTTTACGAAAAAAATTATTGAAAAACGTAGTTAAAATATTTATTTAAAAATTCATTAAAAATAGAAATTTAATTTTAAGATTAAAACATTAGTATCATTTAAACGATAAATTTTTGATCTTTAACTTCATGTAAAAATATTTTTTGTGAGGTAATATTTTCGGAAGTTATAGCAGAAACACGTCAAAATTTCGCTTAATTTTTAAATAAATAAAATTCTATTTAAAAATTCGAAAAAATAACCCCCAGGTGCACATTCCCGGCCTCCAAGGTATACACGTGCCAAATTTGGTAGCTGTAGGTTGAATGGTCTGGCCTGTAGAGCGCCAACACACACACACACACACACACACACATACATTGAGCTTTATTATAAGTATATATAGATAAGTTCTCTAATTCTAAGTAGTTCTTGAGATACGAGTTTATTAAGAATTCCGTCTGAAAAGACTCAACCTTCTAGAGATCATATATTAAAACTCGGCTTGTTAATAGTAAAAACAGGTTTTTCCCCCTGAGAGGTTTAGATTCAATGAAATTTTGAAAAATGAATCCAGGTCGCATTTAGTATTCTTATTAACAAGATTTTGGAATCCTAAATTTTTATTTTAAAAAATGAGGCATTTCCATAACTTATTAAATCAACTTATAACTCTTCTTTCTTAATGTCTTGCTCTGAAAAATCAGTTTTTATTGTGAATAATATGCGTTGTTTATTCCTTTTTAAAAAGAAAATCACTAATTGGTGGATCGCATATACCGTAATGATGCATCAAGTCAATTAATTTATCAGATCTTATTAAAAAGTATTTTTATTTTTAGAGGAAAATGATTTTTAATCGGATGAAAAAGTTATTAATCTTTATTAGGTATTTTAATATGGAGATTATATATTTGATTTTTTTAAATGGAATTCGACAATATTTAAGTTATTTCCATACTATAAATAATAATTTAAAGAGTTTTGTTAAACTAATAATACTTAAGTAAAAATTAAGGACAGGAAATTGAAATTGCATGTTTAAAGAAGGGCGTAAGGTGTATTTATGGTAGAGCTATTTTTGGAATATATACGTTTCTATATATGAATTATACAAGGCAAAGCAATGTTGTCTTCAGATAAGTTGACGTAGATTTCAGAGAGTCTTCATGCTTTAGAGATCTGCTGATGGGGAAAAAACATTTTGAATAGTAACCGTCGATCTGCGAGCTAAACAATAAAAAAAGGTCAAAGGGATGAAATTGTTGTCTTGATAAACAAATTTTGAATCGAATTATGATCGAAACTTGGTTAAACGTTGCTCGTGTATCCATCCAAATCGAAGTAAATGACAAATAAAATCCAGATGTAAATCTGATTTTTTTAAAAATTGTGAGAGATAAATTTTATTTTGCCTCTAACGGAAAGTGAGCGTCTGTAGTTTGTATTTGGGAATTCAACGCGACTGCACAGGAACTCAGGAGGTAGATAGTGGCTTTCCACCTGTGCAGTCACAACAATCAAAACTGTTCTTCCGTAAACGAACTTTGTTAAAAAAAAATAGTATAATGTTACGAAATTTCCGGGTTCGTTTGGATAGTGGAAGTTATATGGTGTGGAGAACGCTCAATCAGCAGGCGGCAATAGAAAAAAAACGTTTATTTACACGAAGACACACAGGACAGCACAAAGACGACGAGTACACAGACAACTATGTACAGCAGAGATGAACACAGTAGACGACAGTAACGCACTTCAGTAGACAGCAGCACACGAAGCGGTTAGACAGAATCCAGCAGGCGAGGGGTTCCTGGGAGCTTCGCTCTACCGTCACTCCAACGGCTGAACTTCTCGCTTTAGCTGCCGACTCCTACTTCTCACACGACTTCACTTACACCACTTATTCTTCCCCGCAGCAACGATGACAACGATTAACGGAGTTCCCGCCCGAGTTCGGCTACCTCCAACCTTGCGATGTTGATTAGACCATTGCTTCTACTAGAATGACATGAGCTGAGATGGTATATAAGGGATTCAGCGGCGACCAATCAGGATCGACTTGCAAGAGATGCTGCTTAATCTGGAGCTCTCCTTTCGGAGCACGTGTTTGGAGAGAGCTCCGTCTCCGACGGAGCAGGAGCTGCTTTTGCGGGAAATTTCACCTCAAAAGACGATGGAAACCAGAACACAGACCCCCCCCCCGGACTGGTCCTTTTCAGGACCATTGCGGAAAGGGGGATCAGGGCTCTTCCTGCGAAGAAATTATGGATGTACAGAACTGCCAAGATCAGAGGAAAGAGAACCAAGATCAAGAATTACCAATTAGACCAACATGGCCGTCATCGCTAATCATAACAGATGAATATATAGCGGAACATTCTCTGGAGATTACCCAAGCCATCTCAATGAAGGAAAACCCTAGGAAACTGGGCACAGGCACTAACAGCAGCCAAGGATGAGAGGACCTTCACCCAAGTAAAGGAGATAGCTCAGGTAAGCGGCTGTCTTAACAATATTTTGTTAAAATTAGGGATCCCCCTGTTTAAGTTGCCTGAAAATGTCAGAAAACTAAACTTAATTTGTGAAAGGGTCAAAATTAAAAACACCCCTAGCACAACCTCAAATGCTGACAAAAATAATAATGTAAAATCAAATGTTAAAACCACTCCAAAGAGGAAAATAGATGTGAGCGGGATTAATAAAAAGAACCCAACTACGCCGAAAGGCAGTCCAACCAAAGAAAGGAAAAAAAGTAGCTGATGAGGATGGGTTTATAGCCCCGGCTGCCCGCCTCGTCAGAAAAGTTAAAAATCTGAAATTAAACAATGATAAAAGTAATGATGAAATTAAAACTCAAAAAATACCAGAAGGAATAGAAGAGGTCGTGCTAGACGACGAGGTCGGTGCTGAAATGCCACCTGCACAACCAAAACAAAGAAGAGTGCCGCCCTTCTTTGTTACCCCCCGAGTAGACATTAGAACGATGCTGTTAAAACTTTAATTTGAACCCTCAAGGCTCTCCACCAGAGGACGCTGTGGGCCTCACCACTGGTTTGTTTATACTCAGTCTAACCATCGGCAGTTAGTACTAGAATGTGAATCCGAATCGAGTGCGTCTTTTCTTTGTGTGTCTTTGTGCCTGTGGTAATGTGTGATGTTCGTAATAAATGTGATTATAAAACAATCGTTGCCTTCGACTCCTTTCTGACAGGTAAGACCTTTTCATAATAATTGTATTTGATAATTGAACCAGTGAACTGCGAAATTGAAGTCTAATCATTTTTGATGCCGAAACCCGGGAACTTTCGATTCGGCCTTAGATACCTTTAGATCGAAACTAGAAATTTGATGCGAATTAGTTAAAATGGATCTAGAGTCTTTAAAGAAGATTAGAACTCCTGTCAGAAAGGTTTCAACTGAAATTTGTAAACAGCTAGAGCAGGAAATAAATAAAACAGAGCACAGATCTTTAGACATAATCGAAGAACTGTTAGCGAAATTATTAGACAAAGATGATCAACTAAAGAAACTCGACTCAGATATTTTAAATTTGTGCAAAGCACAAGATCTGAATAATGAAGTAGAACAGCAGCAAGAATACAGGAATAAAATAATAACCTGGAAAATGCGAGCTGAGAAAATTATGCGAAAATTTGATATCGAAACTATCAATGATAGAACTATTAACAGAAATCCTCAACTGTGTTCAGTTAAACTTCCGCGATTACAAATACCTCAATATGATGGAGACATTCTAAAATTTAATGACTTTTATTCTCAATTTGATACAGCCATAAATAAAAATTCAGATCTTAGCGATGTTGAAAAATTGAACTATTTAAAATCTTATTTAGTTAACGATGCTGAAATAGCTATTCGTGGCTTGGCTTTAAAATCGGAAAATTATGAAGTTGCGATAAATATTCTAAAAGAGAGATTTGGTAGAACCGAGATGATTATTGATGCTCATATGTCCCAACTACTAAATTTAAATCCTGTGCGTAAAGCAAACGATGTTAAGTCGTTACGAAAATTATATTCTATGTGTGAAACGCACATACGCGGTTTAGAAAATAGTGGCGTTAATCCTAATAGTTATAGTTCTTTACTACACCCCATATTACTAAAATCTATCCCTAAAGAATTATCCTTAGAATTTTCACGTAAAATGTACATGAAAGAAAATACTATTTCGGATTTATTAAATTTCTTAAAACTTGAAATTCAATGCCGCGAGCGAAATGAACATTTATTCAAAGAATTTGTCACAGATGCACGTACAGAATCTAGAGTTAACACTTTTGAAAAACCTAATCATAAGTACGGAAAATTTAATAAAAATAAATTTGAGTTATTTAACAGAAATAAAGAAACGAGCGCGAATCCTCCGCATGCATCTGCCTTTGTAGTAGACATGAAAAAATGCGTATTTTGTGTAGAACCTGAATCCAAACACGATTCCTTTTCTTGTACTTTGCCGATCCCTGAAAGGAAGGCGCATTTAAGAAGAAATGGGATATGTTTCTTGTGCCTCAAAAAGGCAGGTCATGTTTACAGAAATTGCCCCTTGAAAAAGACATGTGGTAAATGTCAACGTAAACACTCTGAACTAATTTGCGATGCGTCAACCCCGCCGGAACCCACTAAGGGTGAAAGGTCGTTCGAGGGGGAAAATGTAGCTACTTGTTCTAATATAAATATAAACGAAGATGAAATACTTTTGGAATCATGTTCCGCTTTATTGAAAATTGGGAAAAAAAGGAAAATGCTAAACATTCTTCTGGACAACGCTTCTCAGCGATGCTTTCTGAAAAAGGAAATAGCGGATGATTTAAAAATTCCTATAATAAGAAAAGAAAAATTTCTAGTTTATACACTTGGTTCAAGAGACCCGATTGAGAAAATATGACGTTGTAAAATTTACTCTTTGCAATTCTCGTGATCCTGAAAAGGGCATTGAAATTGAAGCTTTGCTTTGCGATGTTATTTCTAGCTCTCCTTTTAAAGTATCGTCAAATAAACTAAAAAAGATGCTTAGTAAAAAGAAAATACAGCTTTCAGATGCTTGCGAGTCTTTCGGAAACGGATTTTCTCACCTAATTGGAGCGCAATATTTTTGGGAAATTCATTCAGGCAAAAGAGAAAATTGAACTAAAACATTATTTGTAATTGATACAATTTTCGGTAAAGTTGTACAAGGTCGAATATCTCGAATAGATTTAAATTGCGACAAGAACGTTTCTGTTATGAAAATAAAATGTTGTTCAACATTAAATGAAACTTTAAAAATGTTTTGGGATTTAGATGCGATGGGAATAAGTGATAGGGAAAATATCTCAAATTGCGAAAAGGATTTAATTGTGCGCTTTGAAAACAACTTAAAATTCAAAAATGGGAGATATGAAACTAAACTCTTTTGGGATGAAAATACTAACGAATTGCAAGTTAACTTTAAGATAGCTAGGCGAAGATTTGAAAACTTATGTGTGAGAATGAAAAACAATGATTGGCTTTTGAATGAATATACGAATATTATTGCAGAACAATTAAATCGGAACATTGTTGAGGAGTGCTGCTTGGAAAATAAAAACGCATACTATATGCCACATTCTGCAGTTGTAAGAATCGATAAAGAAACGTCGAAGGTTAGAATGGTTTTTGACGCATCTTCCAAAGGTAAAGGTTGCAAATCTTTAAATGACTGTCTTGCACCTGGTCCGCCTTTAAATCCTAGAATCCTTGATGTGCTATTGAGATTCCGCGAATTTGAATATGCATTTTGTAGTGATATACAAGGAGCATTTTTAACAATTGGAATAGCAGAGGAAGATAGGGATTATTTGAGATTTTTCTGGTTCCCAAATGACCAGGATTCGAAGTCTCATAGAATTCTGAGAATGACACGCGTACCGTTCGGTGTAACATCTAGTCCATTTATGCTTGCTGCAACCATTAAATACCATATTCGAAAATATAAGCAAGAGCAATGCGAAGCCTATGAAATGCTTAATTCATCACTTTACGTAGATGATTTGTTTTACGGAGCTAATACGTTAAATGAAGCTTTGGACCTTTCTATAGCTGCCGTAGAAATTCTTAAAGATGCGAACATGAATTTGAGAAAATTCAAAACCAATTCCAAAGAACTGAGAAAGTTGTGGTGCGAAAGAGGTATGCATGATATTAAAGAGTCCAGCATGCGTCCTTTGAAAGTTTTAGGAATAATATGGAATACCAATGAGGATACGTTTAATTTAGATGTGCAGCCTATTCTCAAACTGATAGAGAATTTGAAAAACACTAAGCGGAGCGTTCTTCAGAGGGCTGCAAAGATCTATGACCCAGTTGGATTTATTTCTCCCTTTATTGTGATCATTAAATGCCTATTGCAAGAAATTTGGGAATATGGGTTAAGATGGGATGACGAACTGCCAACTGAATTAAAGATAAAATGGGAAAACTGGTGCTCTGAAATTTATCTTTTAAAGGACTTGACATTTGAAAGAAAATATTTCCCCTTTCCTTTGAATCAAGCGAAAGAGTTAGAACTGCATATCTTTTCTGATGCTTGCCCTAGAGCGTTCGGAGCAGTGAGTTACTTTCGCTATGTAACTTGCAATGGATGTATATCCACCAGTTTTGTAACATCAAAATCGCGAGTAGCACCACTAAAGAAATTAACCCTCCCTAGACTGGAATTAATGGGAGCTGTAATTGCTGCCTGAATTTTGCGGTATATAAAAGAAAATTTTAAATTTCCCATTTCCAAGATATTTTTGTGGAGTGATTCTTTAATCTCTCTCCATTGGATCAAAGGGTCAGCTGCTAAATGGAAACCCTTTGTTTCTAACCGTGTGATGGAAATTCAATCCAACTCCGATCCTGCGGATTGGTATCACTGCAGCGGAAAAGATAATCCTGCTGATTACATTTCTCGAGGAGCAGGTATGGAGAAGCTGATGAATAGTCCGACTTGGACTCACGGTCCAGAGTGGCTTCTTCAGGAGAAAGAAAATTGGCCTAAAGGCTCGGACTTTAATGATTTCTCTAGTGAATCATGCGAGAGAAAAATTAATCAAAACGAAATCTTAACTTTTGTGTGTGAAGCTCATACGAACTCTGCGCCTTTACTTAATATCAACGAATACAGTTGCTTGAATAAATTGCTACGAGTTACAGGTTGGGTGTTTCGCTTCATACACAATGTTAGAAATAATAATAAAAAATATAATGAATTTAGTGCTGAAGAACTCGATGGTGCCGAAAATTATTGGATAAAATCAGTACAAGGAGAAGTTTTTAATGAAGAAATTGCTTATTTAAAGCAAGGAAAATCAGTATTGAAAACTTCCAAGATTTTGGAATTAAATCCCTTTCTTGATTCCTTTGGGATAATCCACGCTGGTGGGAGACTCCAGAAATCGAAATTTACATACCTACAAAAACACCCAATCATTATGCCTGCAAAGCATCATTTCGTGAGTTTGTTAGTTTTAAACTCGCATAGAAAAGTGTTCCATGGTGGAATTTCTGAAACTCTCATGGAAATACGTGAGAAATACTGGATAATGAGAGGAAGACAAACGATAAAGAATCTTCTAAAACGATGCGTTTTGTGTAAAAGATTCAACTCTTCACCAGGTGTTCAAGCTACTGCACCTTTGCCAGCTGTGCGAATGGAGCAGTTACCTCCATTTTCTATTGTGGGAATAGATTTTGGAGGACCACTCTACACCAAGAACTGCGACGATAAAAACTACATCGTTTTGTTTACGTGCGGTGTAACTCGTGCTCTCCACTTAGAACTAGTTGACAATCTGACTACTGAAACATTTCTCCTAGCACTTAGACGGTTTATCGCTCGTCGAGGACTGTGTTCTGAGATTTGGTCAGATAATGCCAAAACTTTCAAGAGAACTGAATTGGAGCTAAAACATTTGTGGAGTGTCATCAGTCATCCAATGGTGAAAGACTTTTATGCCTCCCACAAAATCCAGTGGCGCTTTATCATTGGGAAAGCGGCATGGTGGGGTGGTTTCTATGAAAGACTTATTAGATCTGTGAAACTTGCCCTTCGAAAAACTTTAGGAAAAACGACTTTGTCTCGAGAAGAATGAGAGACTTTAATTATTGAAATTGAAGGTGTGCTTACTTCCCGTCCTTTAACTTGTGTGTTTTCTGAATTTCAGGAACCTATTCCTCTTACTCCCGCTCATTTGTTATTGGGAAGAAGAGTTAATAGTTTACCTCCTGCCAGGCTTACTATTGATGCTAATTTGAGTAACAAAAAAATTGTAATTAAAAGGTTTAATTATCGTGAAAGGTTAACTAATCATTTTTGGAACAAATGGCTTAAAGAATCTTTTAACGTTAAGATCTACTCATTATGTGAAACCAACAGGTAACGTTAGAGAATTTAAAGTTGATGATATTGTATTAGTTAAAGATGATAAACTTCCTAGGCATTTTTGGAAATTAGGAAGGATAATAGCTGTATTTCCTGGCAGAGATGGTAAAGTTAGATCTTGTCAAGTTAAAACGAATACGTCTGTTATTAAAAGACCTGTTCAATTGTTATACAACCTCGAAATTGATGAATGATTAAATTGAATAGTATTATTAATTTTATTATGTTTTTTAGGAACCTGTATTGAGATTTGAAATTTAAATGGAAATATGATGATATTTATCCTAAACTTGTATGTAACTTTATTATTAATGAAGAGTTGGTAAGTATAAAACTATTGTGATGAAACATTGAATTTGTAACATTGATATTATATAATAGTTGCAATTCTGCCTGATGTGTTAGATGCAAAATGTTTTTTTTTAAATTTGAATGAACCTTTAAGTCATTCGGGGGGGAGTGTTTTAAAACTTTAATTTGAACCCTCAAGGCTCTCCCCCAGAGGACGCTGTGGGCCTCACCACTGGTTTGTTTATACTCAGTCTAACCATCGGCAGTTAGTACTAGAATGTGAATCCGAATCGAGTGCGTCTTTTCTTTTGTGTGTCTTTGTGCCTGTGGTAATGTGTGATGTTCGTAATAAATGTGATTATAAAACAATCGTTGCCTTCGACTCCTTTCTGACAGGTAAGACCTTTTCATAATTGTATTTGATAATTGAACCAGTGAACTGCGAAATTGAAGTCTAATCAGATGCTCAATATTCTGAAACTTGAGGCTCCTTCCCTACGCTCGGTTATGAGCAACAAATTCTTAAAAATTACCGTCGAAACTGAGGAAGAGCACCGAAGCCTTTCCCATCTCCTCGAAGCTCAGGGTGCTGAGTTTAAAACCTTTATGCTAAAGACAGATAGGCCCATAAAGGTCGTACTTCGAGGACTTCCCTCCTGCGCTCCTATTGAGGAAATTAAAGAGGAATTGCAAAAGGAAGGGTTCACAGTATCACAGTATCACTCAACTGTCAAAATTCCAGACCAAGTCACCGATGCCGTTATTTTATGCACAGATTGCAAACGGCCCTCTGTCAGAAACAGTGTACACTCTCACTGAAATGTTCGGCACGAAAATTTCAGTGGAGCGTTACAGAGGAAGGAAGGGGCCTTCTCAATGCTGGCGGTGTCAGGGCTTCTTCCACAGCTCTGAGGCATGTAAATTACCAATCAAATGTGTTAAATGTGCAGGACCTCACACAGCTAAGGAATGCACGTTAGCCTACGAGGATAAACTTACATGTGCAAACTGTGCAGGTGATCATGCGGCGAACTGGCGCCAATGCCCCCGTTTCCCTAAACCAAGTGGTAGAAACAACACCACTACTAACTTCCAAAAGAACCACCCCTCCAAAAAATCCATATGGGATTTACCCAGGACGCACCGACCTCCAAAAAATTTCAGAAAAGTGGAAGAAAATGTGTCCTTTTCAAAAATTCTGACTAATTCAGAGTCAGAATTTCCTCCATTAGAGACCCCAGTGGAGAGCGAAACAATCACACCAGCTGCCAAAACTCTATTCCAAATCAGTCGGTCCCAGCGGATGCAATTAATACCAAAATTTTTACCGACATCTTTTCAGGTCTAGCTATGCTCATGAGAGAAGATTGGTGCGATGCACCTCTTCTACTCCAAGCTTATAAAAAAGCTTTACCAGCAATTCGTGCTGCATCCCACGGTGCTGATATGACGTATTTTCTCTTCAACGAATACGTCAGTCTTAGTTACGGTCCCCAACGTTAACATTCAACCGTAACAACATAATAAACTTGCATAATCTTAAAGTTTGCACCTGGAACGCAAATAGTCTGCTGCCCAGGATTGCTGAGGTGAGAGACTTTGTATCGGAGCAAAATCTTGATGTGTTATTGGTACAAGAGACCCTACTCCCCCCGGAGTGCACACCCCTAATCGCTAATTACTGGATTTATAAAAATTGTTGATCCGGAGATAGTTTTAATCGTCAGCGCATTTATGGAGGTACTTGTATTTATGTGAAATCAATAATTGAACATCACGTCATCCCCACTCCCGTTTTAGAGAGGATGGACGCGACAATTATTGAGGTTAAATTAGGAAATCTCCCCCCTCTCAAAATTGTGTCAGCATATGTGCGATCTGGGAGTTCGTACACATTCCCTCTGGAAGATTTGAAACTTTTTTAATTTAGGCCCAAACGTCATCATTGCGGGCGATATGAACGCAGGACATATCACTTGGAATAATTACAAGACAAAGAGATATGGAATGCAGTTATATAATATTTAAAAGATTTGTTTGTACTTGCAACGCAGGACGGAATCAATGTTTTGGCGCCCCACTCTCCAACCCACATTAATCAAGTTAGGTCTAATGATTGCGTCATAGACTTCGCAATATTAAAGCGAATTCCTTTCCACTCTCAAATTAGAGTGCTAAATTTTTTAGATTCAGATCACCTTCCAGTAGTTTTGACTTTTAATACTGGAACCTTTTCACTAAATTCACTAGCACAATTCTCCACCAACTGGGAGAACTTTCGGCATATCTTAAATTCAAAACCCCTACCCCCCTCAAAATTAATAGCAATGATGACGCAGAATTTGCAGTTGGTAGTCTAGGAAAAATTCTAACAGAGTCACTCGCAGAAGCCTCAAAACCAAAATTTAATAAACCTCCAGAGAAGCTTCCTTTAGAAATCCAAAACAAAATTAAACTGCGAAATTACCTGCTAAGAGTTTGGCAACGTTCTCGCGACCCTCAGGTGAGAACGGAACTTCGCAGAACCCAGGATGAGATAAAAGGGGTAGGTCACTTCGAGCAACGACGAGCGGAACAGTTCCAAAACATAGACACACGTGGCCTCTGGCGCAGCTCTTCCTTTCTTAGAAAACCATTCTCCCCGATACCCCCTCTAAGGTGGGAAACGGGGGAACTAGCCCTTGCTCTCATTGAAAAGGCGGAAGTTTTGGCAGATAGCCTACAGAACCAGTTCGCGCCACACTCAGACACGTGGCTGTCGAACCCCCTCCTGATGAACTACGTCACAGATCAGCTGGAGAGTTTCTTGACACGTGCACATATAAAAAACCTTGAACCCGTTTGGCCAACGGAGATCATGGAATTTATGGAAAACGTTAAGCGGGATAAATCGCCAGGATTGGATTTAATTACAAATCGCATGATTTAAAACCTCCCCCCTAGATTTATTTTATATTCAACTTTTTGATAAACAAATTAATGGAACTTCGTTATTTTCCCGATTGCTGGAAAACAGCTGTGGTTGTCCCTATTCCAAAACCAAACTCCGATTTGACTTTACCTCAAAATTTCCGTCCCATCTCGCTACTTAGTAGCTTGAGCAAAGTGTACGAATCTGTGCTTCTCAAACGTCTGAATCAATTTCTCAGCGACAATAATGTTTTAATTTCCGAAAAATTCGGATTTCGTAAAAATCTGTCGACGAATCACCAGCTAATTCGTGTTACAGAACGATTACCGCCATACTAACACAGCATAGGGATCCAAACAGTCATAGCAACCATATAACAGTACATGACCATTTTACAGTGCTGGCTCATCGGCTGGAAAATAAGTCAACCCAAATAAATGCGCGTGCCTCCTTTTTTCCAAAAAATTGGTAATGCCTGCTTTAGCCCCAATCCAAATTTTCGGCCAACCCGTCCCCTTCGTAAATGAATATAAATACCTAGGGTTAGTTTTAGACACAAAATTAAGTTTTAATAGTCATATTAAAGCAGCCCTCTCCAAAGCTACTAAAATGAGTATTAAACACAACAGCTTAATTTCTCCATGGAGCAAGCTATCGATTAGGCTCAAGTTTCTGCTCTATAAAGCTATATTAAGACCAACTCTGATGTACGGCTCCCAAATATGGGGGGCGACATCAGCAACTAACATAAAGAGGTTGCAAGTTTTTCAAAACAGACAGCTGAGGAAAATTGTCAATGCACCCTGGTATGTCAGAGGAAAAATAATTCATAACGACCTCAAAATTGAATCTGTTTCGGAATTTATTAAAAGAACGTCAATTAAGTTCTTTGAAAAGTTACCCCAGATTCGCAACGAGTTACTCAAACTACCAGCATACGATCCTGCATTACCCAGCTCTAGGAAAAGACCTAGAGCTGGAATTGATAATGTTTACATTAATTTCCCAGCCGTAAAAATGCTGTGAACCTCCTAACTCTGTTGCCAATCTGGTGGCTTAAAATTATCAAAATTATTACTGTTTAGGCCCTAGATAGCTACGATGTGCTACACGCGAACTTAATTTTCTGAAATTTTTTATTCAGCCCAATTAAAAGTCAGTCCCCATAGTAAAAGGCACGTGCAACGTAAATCCATTAAAATCTCTTCTTACCCCATAAATAATATCTATTATTATTCTAAATACATTAATTATACCAAAAACTTTAAAAATACAAAAATTAAATACCAAATTTCATGACGTTAGAGCTTTATTGCGCTCGTCTAAACTAGTTCAATTAATTTTAACTTTCCCTAAACTAACAAATTAAAGTAACTATTCCAAATTATGATGTGGAGGTGCTCGTGACAACTTGTCACATCGCGGAACTCCGAAACATGACGACGTTGCCGTCTCGCTTCTAGAGCGACTTTCTCCTCTTGCTGTAGTGAGGGGTGGTTTAACTGCTCTACTTTCCCATTGGCTGCTTGCGTGTAGTGTGTTTTGCAAGGATTTGAATTTAGTTTGATATCGACTTGTATTAAAATTCTATGGCTTGGGTGATATCAGGTACACAAAAAAGACATAGGTCGGGGGGGGGAGAATTTAATTATTTCTAGAGTTTTTATACAGGTGTGATAGTTTATCAATACATTACGGGGTCTTTTAATTTTAAGGTCAGGAATGTATGGGGTTATTTTATTTAGCTCTTCGTTTTCATATGAATCTAAGGATTTATAAAAATTAGTTGCTAGCTTTTTGATAACTTCTTGAAAAGAGGGGTAATTCAGTGCCTTCCTGATGTCGGTGTTTCTCATATACCATTTAGCATTGGCTTCCTCTTCCCTTGCAGCGAAGACGAAGACGAAATATGCTGTGGTGTCCACAGCGCGAAGCGCTGTTACCCACGATCAGTGATGGTGAGTTCTGGATTGGTAAATTTGCTGAAGTGGATGAGATCTGGAGCTTGAGTGGAATTCGTTGGTAGAAGGCGGGTAAAGTTCAGGTGGAATTTCCAGAGGAGGAGCCGAGATGCATCTTGCCTTGGTATGTATGGGAGGTGTGCAGGGGTTGGAGTATTATCTAGGTTTTAGTTCAATGAAGAAATTACGGTATGGCTCATGAGAACTTTGATTGCACTATTGCGATAAGGTAAGAGGATAGATAGGGGGAATTTTATGATTTACTTTTAATTAATATTTGTTTAAAATTAATGTGGTCGAGATGTGAAGGCTGATTTGTGAGTTTTAGCATTAGGTTAAAATTGGTTACGTTATAGGAGAATTAGTCTGGGTCTTTTGTTATTTTTGTTTGGTTGATAAATTTCTATCTCTTATTGCTTCGTTGTCAATGTGGATTATATCGTGAAAGAATTTTTCTGCAATGTTTTTGATGAATTCTTTTATTGAAGGGATATTGAGGGCTCGTCTTATATCGTCGTTTCTCATGAACCATCTCGCTTTTATTATTTGTCTAAGGATTATATTTTGGCACCTGTCTATGATGTTTAAGTTGGATTTTGCTGCGTATGTCCAAACTGGACAAGCATACGTTAGGACAGGTCTTAGCATAGCTGTATAAACAAGCAACTTATTTTCCCTAGTCATTTCTGAATTTCGAGCAATGAGGGGATATAATTTGTGGGCGTTATCTCGGAAATTTTGTTTGACATAGTTAAGATGGGGATTCCAAGTTAAGGTTTTGTCTAATATTACACCGAGGTATTTAGCTTCCTGAGACCATGGGATTTCAACTTCATTAATTTTAATTAGGCTTTGGGAAGTTTTCCTTTTCTTTGTGAAAAGCACCGTTATTGTTTTTGAGGCATTTATTGCGATTTTCCACTTTGGGAACCAGCTTTCTAGTTCTTGGATTTGTTTGTTTAATGCGTGAGTAATGAATTTTATGTTTCTGTTTTTGGCCAGTATAGCTGTGTCATCTGCGAAAATACATAGTTTGGTATTGTGTTTCTGAGGTATATCGTTAATAAATATTGAGTATAAGGTGGGGGATAATTTAGCTCCTTGCGGAACACCTGCTTTTATGGAGCGAAGTTTGGAGAGTGTGGCGTTAACGCGTACTGTGAAATTTCTGTTAAAGAGGAAGGAGGAAATTAATTTTACGAGAGGAGGAGGAGTGTTATAAGAGATTAATTTATGAGTCCTTCCAGCCACACTCTATCGAATGCTTTTTGAACGTCGAGGAAAACCGCTCCCGTGTTTTCTCTATTCTCGAAGCCTGCGGTGACATACTCAACGACTCTAAGGAGTTGGTGGGTGGTTGACAATTTGGGTTTAAAGCCGAATTGCATGGGGATTAGAATGTTATTGTTGATCAAGTGCTTATTAAGTTTTTGTAGGATAAAGTGTTCTGTTATTTTGCTGAAATTAGGAAGGAGTGATATTGGTCTGTAGCTGGTGGGATCAGTAGGATCTTTTCCAGGCTTTAAAATAGGAATCACGACAGCAGTTTTCCAAGATGAGGGGAAGTATTTAAATTTGAAAACGAGTGCGATTATTAAGTACAGTTTGAATTTGGTGGTGAGTGGAAGATTTTTGATAATTTTATTTGAAACACCGTCTATCCCTGGAGCCTTTTTTACATTTAATTTATTTATGTACTGGAAAAATTCCATAGGCGTTGGAGGCTCTAATTCGGGGTTGATCGGAGTTTTTAAAAAGTTTTCTAGGGTATTGTTTACTTTGTTTTCTGTGTCAGTGTTGTGCATGTTATTCAAGGTGAATTGTTGCTCCAAGCTATCAGCTAAAGTTTCGGCTTTATCAGTGTTTGAAATGGCAGTACTGGCTGGGCCTTTAAGGGCGGAGATTTTTGTATGCGTTTTCCTCATGTGTTTTGCTGTGTTCCAAAGTGAATTATCGTTGGGTTGAAGTGCTAATAGCTTGTTTTTCCAGTCCTCTTGCAAATCCCGTTTTCTGGTTTTTTCTATTGCTCTATTTAATCTGTTTAGGTCTTTTTTATCAGAAGGGTCTCTAGTTCTTTGCCATTTATGACGCGCGCTATTTCTTCTATTTAACAATATTTTTAGTTCGTTGTTTACGTATTGGGTGTTGGGATCAATTTCTCTGGAGTTTTCGCGAAAAGTTGTTGTGATTGTGTTTGTAAAATTTGTGATTAGAGTTTCTAGGTCATCTGGTGAATTAACATTAATATTTAGGTCGGAGTTGTACAGCATGTTTGTTTTAAATTTAGTCCAGTTTGTTTTTAATTTATTGTTGTGTTTGGGGGTTTTAAAGGTAAAGTAAAAATTTAATAGAACTGGGTTGTGGTCTGAGCTTAGTTCCGGGACCGAGGATATATCATATGGGTGTAGAAAATTTTTAGTTATTGCTAGATCAATGAAAGATGCAGTGTAGTTTCCGTAGCGAGTGGGGCGATGATTTCTAGTCCGGCGGAGTTCGCAAATGACTTTAAAATATTCCCTCTATTTGTGTTTTTGTTGGAGCCCCAGCTGATGTGGTGAGCATTAAAATCACCTCCCAGAATGCATAGATTACCTAAATGCATTAAGGTGTTCATGTCCGAAGTGAGCTGGTTTGTGTCAGATGAGGGGGGAATGTAAATTGAAGAAATTACTATAGGGTCAGAATTAAGAATGTTTAGGCTGACACTGGTTGATTCTATATGGGTGATTGGGGGCGAGGGAATTTCGTGGTGTGGGAGTGAATTTTTAATTACTATGGCCGTGCCACCGCTGGGTTTATGTACGTCTTGGTTGGATCTATAGTTTAAGTACGAGTTGTAGTTGGCTATTTTAATAGTTTGGGGAGGTCTCGGGTGGGTTTCTTGCAGTAAAATAATATCGGGGTTGTGCTTGTTTATAAAGTCACGGAGCTCGATTATCCGAGTTTTAATGCCGTTGGCATTCCAGAACACAATCCTTAGACTAGGTGTTGAACTAATTATTTATTGTAGGTATAGCTGCTTCAAGAACAGTTTCGACTATTTGCTCAGGACTATTGATTTTACAAATTGATTTTAACATTTTGTGCAAGGCTGGGTTTGCGATCAGGGCTTTTCTCAGGTTAATCAGTGCTTTGAGTAACTGAATCAGTTCATTAAAGTCTAGATTTTCTTGGCCGGTGTTTGTGTTGGTGAGGAGTGGCGCTATCTGTTGGAAGTCGTCGAGGTTATAGGTTTGCTGCGCTGTTGGAGTAGGTTTATTGGAAGTGACGTCTGCGAAGCTTCTGTTCGATCTGTAGGCGCTGTTGTGATTCGAGTTTACATTGCTGGAGCGGGGGATGGTGGGAGTGACTGTTTTAGGTTTGGGGAACATCTCACATCCTCTCCACGAAGCGACGTGGCCTTTTTTGTGGCAGTTGATGCAGGTGGGGGTTGGCAGTTTTCTCTTCCCTTGCAGCTTCAGAGTGCCCGTCTTTTATAGTTCCGTGAGACGGGGCTAGAATCTTCAGACCAATCAGGACGTCTCTGGGTGTATCTCGGTTCCTACTGGATGGATCGTGAAACTTTTCGAACTTTCCAGTATGATCCATTTTGTCGCCGAAGTCATCGCCAAGCTCTGAGTTCATTGACGCTTAGCACGCACAGGACAGATCCTGTCCTGTCTTTCTTGCGATGACACTAGTCGTACTGAGAAGCAAAATTACAGGTTTGCCACAATATTTTATGCTAAATGGAAAGCGTAACAGAGACTTGTTTTGAAAATATACGGGAAAAGTGTGAAGAAACAGAACTGACCTGGCAGAAAATGGTTGGATTGCATTATATTTTTGAATGTTTGCCAAAAATATTATAATTTGGCATAGAATCTGAACATTATGTAAAATCGCATGGAAAAACGCATATTGTGAAAATTACTCATTGAATGTAAAAACTTGAAACGCTTCGGACGTTTGAAATTATATACCAAAATATTATAGCAATTAATGATTAGATAAATATTTAAACCTTTTTTGTGTGTGGGGTCGTCCTTTTTTATGCGTTATGTGGTCACTTTTCAACGCATTTTTTTTCTTCAATATGCTATAAAAAAAAGTTTGTTACACTATTAAATTTTGAAATTATTTCCTGTGCGATTTCTTTTATGTGGTTTTTATCTATCTAAAAAAATAGTTATATCTTATTTTATTTAACTGCAGGAAATAAAATTCGACAATTCATTTGATTTTTCATTTATAATGAGAAAAAAAAATAAGCATACGCTTCTCTTAATATTGGAACTTACAAAATTCTCACGGTCGTGCCTGTTACATTGTGAATGGCACAAAACTCCAAACCAGAAAATCATGATATAATTACGTTTTTGCAATACTTTTTTCTGATCATTGTCATTTTACGATTTATAGATGATAAAAATAGAAGAAAAACTGAAAATACTCAAAAGTGCGATATAATTAAAACAGAAATTTTGTTCCAAACGATGATGTTATGTATTTGAAAATAAGTCAAATCAATCATCTGATCCCCAACTATTAGACATACTTCGCAAATTCTCATGTCAAATGATTCATAATGTCAATTAGATCTGTTTTCAATGGTCAACCCTATTCTGATCCCCCATTTTTGACAGAAAGTTAAAAATTGTTTCAATTTACATTGTCTACGGAAAGAATAATTTTCTTCAAATTTGGAGAGAAATACTACAAAGTAAAACATTAATGGATCCCTTCACTTCAGTCATTGGACTGAATCCAATTGCAATAATCCATTGGTTACCAATCCGATGGATTATTGCTCGGGTGTAATATAAAATATACGGCATCCTTTTTGTGATTCTTCTCGGTTGATTGAAATGTCTAAATTAATATTCGCCGACTTTGCTATCCTATCAGCTTATTAACATGATGCCAACCCGTTTAGATGAAACACATTTTAACAAAACAAAAGTATTAAGTTGCGAAAGCGTCATAATGATAGAACTTTCCGAGTTGTTTATGGTTTGTTATGCGTCAAAATGAATACGCGATATTAACGCAGTTGTAGAGTTAGAGGCTCGGTCTTTTGTCTCTAAAAATGAAGACGGATTGGACAGAGGACCTTTGATAACGTATCTAGGGATGGTGAACTTTCATATGAAATGAAATGAGAGAATCCAATGAAGTGGCAGATTCTCTCGTGTATTTCCCCCATTGAAGTATACATATTGAAATGTTCTGTTGATTTTCACCCAAAAATTGAACTCGAGGATAAGTCATTCCTTCGTATCAAGCCAAAAATGATTGAATGAGATGTGGCTGGGGAATGGATTTGCAATTTATCTCTACTCATAATAAAGATGAATGTGCGCCTGTCTTATCGCTGTACGAAGGTGAATGAGGAGCGAGTTCTATCTGACAACTACGTAATGAAGTTTCTGCACTAATATCATTAATGCCGGTTAATTTGTGATTTGTTTTCTTTAATAGTAAATTTAATTGCTCCGATAACTTTTTTGATATGATAGCTGTGATGCATTGTCAATGAAAGCTCTGCATTCCATACATTTCCCCGAGTGATCTTTCATTTTTATTATGGCAGTTGAGAGAAGAACAGAACTATTTAGCTGTTTCATTTGCATCTGAACTCCATTGGGATTACTTTCCATCTCAGCTGGAAAATTTACTTTATATCTATAAGTAACGTGTGATTTCGCTCTTTGCAAACCTTACACCCGATATTTATTTTACAATTATCCGTCTATTTTTTGCAAAAGCAGTCCTTACAACAAATTCCTTCTATTGCTTTCAGTCGTTTTTTGATTTTCATTTGATTGAAAACGGAACATTTATAAAGCGGTTGATTTGAATATTCCTGGCACAAAAAAGCAAGAAAAAGAATCGCTTTTCTCCCTCAGTTACGTTTTGAACGATCACTTTTTTTTGTTTGGTCGGCCATCCTTTGACAAAACTGGTCTCCCGTTTCAGTCTGACTACATTTTCGGCCATCTGGAAATGATTTCTCTTCAGCGGTTAGGTTCCCCCTTAATTGTTTGTTTTGCTGAGCTACGACTGTCTAAAAATCTCCTCACCACGTGTCGGAAACGCATCAGGGTTTAATGCCAACTCCTAGCCGTGAATTATCTCCTCGTCCAGTTTCGAAACGCAATGATTGATTTTAATCAGTTCAGTTAATTCATTTACTTCTAAACCCAAAACACTTAAATTTCTAATATATTCATTACAATTATCTAGTATCTCGAATAACAATTTAGATGAATTTGCATTTTTAGATTAATTTACTTATTAATCTGGCAATCAGCTAACTGACTTTTGTTTTTAAATCTTTCGCATAACAATTCCGAGCAATTTTTTTATTTTCTTCCCTGAATTGTAAATCCGCGAATTAATTTCGCGGTCCCTTTGGTAGATGCGAATAAATATTGCAATTTGTCCATATTTGATAATTCTGAATTAATAATTACCGTTGCTGGAAATAATTCTTTGAATGTTATCCAATTTCCGATATCTCCATAAAAATGCGGCAATTCAGGTTTAGGTAATTTTTTGGGGGATGCCAGAATTTTTATCTATCAGCTTGACTTTCTTGTTTTATTTTTAGGTTCAGTGTCTTCTAAAAGCACGGCACAATTAAATAACACATCCTGAATTTTCAAATATTTTCTCAAGTTTATCTTCACTATCATTAACATTTAAATTCGAAAATGAATTTTCTAGTTTTTGCTCGTAAGTATTCACTTTTGTTTTTAGCACATTGAATAATGCTTCTGAAATATCTGCGTTTTCAACAGCATTTTTAATTCCATCAATTTCTTTACAGACATTACTGAATTTCTTTTAAGATTTTCGATTTGGAAGTTATTGTCCATAAGGCTCTGCTGCTAACGGCGGACCAAAAATTCCTTCAGCAGCGCATCGGACTAAGATACTTAATACGATTAACCAAGTTTCAAATGCGATGAAAATCGCGTCTGAGAGGACAGTGCTAAGAATACGAATTATCTCTGTGCATCATCCCGAGAATTAAAATTTCAATCGAGTTTATAGACATTTTGACGTAAAATTTTATTTTATGAAGAATGAAAATTGAACGAATTCGCAGTCATTGTAGAACTAGCATGGGGAATAATACTTTTAAAAAAAAAATTATAAAGCTAATCGTGAATGAACTGAAGACCAGCAAAACGCAATGGTCGTTCCATCCACCAGGCTAAAATTCCTTCGAGCAGTACACGAGTCGAAGATTCTTAATACGATTAACCGCTTCAAGTTTGAAATATGATGAATTTTAGTTTAATTTAGTTGTATTAACGTCTCGTCTTTTAAAGAAACACTAGGGCTTAGAAATACGATGGAAATCTGGTCTAAAACATCAATGCTAAGGTTACGAATGGTCTCCACATATGTGAAAAATTTCGACACAAAATTCTTATGAAATTTATAGATATAAAATGAAACATTCCAAGCTTGAAATAGGATGGGTTTTTGGTCTAAAAGCACAATAATCTGGATGCCGCGCCTGAGGTCCAGTTAATTTTATAGCTATTCGTCATAAAAAAAAATTTCGGAACAATTCATAGTAATCTGGCTATACTGTCATCGCGACTCAAACATTTCTAAGTCTCTATACAGACTTAATTATCCCAAGCATGAAGTAGGATATGTCTATGATCTAAAAAACCAATGCTGTGTGTAGAACAATTTCTGCGTCTGCATACGCACTTGACTTCTGAAAATTGAATTAATAATGAGAAATAAAAGTATATAACACTTTTCATCGGTTCCGGGTTTCGAACTATGGACCTACCAAAGGTGAAGAAAGTAGGCTGCGTTATTTCCTTTTTGTTATACTTTCAGCAGCGGCCAAATGGGTATGAGATTCTATACACAATTAAACATTTCGAGCTTGAAATTCGATGGGCCTATAGTCTAAAAGCACAATGCTATGAATAGGAACGATTTCTGCACATGTTTATGATCTTGACATCTAAAAATTGAATTCATTTTAGATACTCTTCGTAAAATTTTATTTTGTGAAGGGAAATTTTTGGAATAAATGAATTTTTTCTTGAAATTTTATTGTAACTTAAACTGAGCTTATCTTGAGAAAGGATGTCTTCATTTATAGTTATTGGTTCTGTTTTTATCTCTATATATAGCCATGCAAGCCCGTATTAAAGTAATATACTGACAAGTATCTATATCCGCAATTTTTAAAAATACTTTTCTAAATTCTAACATCCTCTTCTTAAAATATCTGCATCAGATCCGCAGTATTTCACAAACTCTTTTTGAAAATCAAAACTTTCATTTTTATCTGAATTATACCTCTTATCAAATGATTTTCTTTCTTCAGATATTGAATTATATCCATAATTATATTTTGCAGGATACTTACCAATATATTTTTGGTTGTTATCAGTATTAAACAGATGAGAAAAATAACCTTCTGCTGTCTCTTTTAGCCCAAATAATTTTGTCAATTTTCTCGAAGAAATCAATGCGAAATGGATGGCATCGATAAACCTTATAAAGCTTCATGCATTCAAGTTGATGTTATATTATAGACATCAACTTTAATGCATGTGTTTATTTCCTTTATATATAGTAAATACTTTTCAAATAAAATTAAACGATCATTGGCTATAAACTGGAAATCATACCCTTTTCCATAATGTGTAAATACTGTGCGATCAGGATATGATCCCTCAAATAAACATTTCCAACAATCATCTATATTATCATATTCAGTTTCTTTTCGGTCTATATCTTGATTTATAACTAGATTGACTTTATGATCTCATGTTCCTCGATATTCTGATAAGTAGGCGTGAGCCAAAAGTGGCGACACAGCGATATAAAGCTCATAATTAAAATTTAAAAAAAAAGAATTTGAATAACTATCAAAGGACTACCCTTTCAAAAAAACTTTATGTCTCAACATCCAAAAACAAGCGTTCTTCTGTGTGTGCGTGTATTTTTTTTTTTTTTTACATATTTCACATATTTTATGACGTTCATTACTTTTTAGCCAATAACAACTTTGCTTCCATCTGTCGTCATTTACTTTACAAACGTCCCATTTGACTAATCGTTTGCGTTTCAAACAACTAGAATCATTTCATTTTCCTATCATCTTTATGTCTCATCTAACAGTTATGATCTTTATCTTCCCAATTCAAACAATTTTTACACTTTCTCTCACTACATTTATGTTCTTAGGGTTTTCTTTCCTCTGTCTTTCGCATTTTAGATATTTGCATAGTATTTCACAGTATGTCTTGTATATTATTCATCAGTATTTTTATATTTGATTTTCCAAAACATTTTTTACCATTAAAACTTCGAAAACAGTCTTTACGAAACACTTAATTTTCTTTACAATTACTATCTTTTCTAAACCATCTAGTGCATTTTAAGACATTCATGCTGGTAACTTCTCTTATAACTAACTCACTTGACAACAATCACAATAATTATTTTTTCTTAAGAATTCTTTTATAGTTGTAATGACATCAGTAATTTCTATCCTTGTATATGTACAAAGATATTGATTTACACTATATATTCTGACATTAAAATTTTCGCTCTAGGAATTCTTTAAATTATTTAACATTACAAATAACTAGAGGAATATCCCATGTATCATGTAGTTAGATAGCTAAAGCTTTTTGTAATAATCTACCGTGTTTAATATATGCTATAACATTTTAATTAATTTTTTACAATCTAATTTTTAACATAAATATTCAGGATTCTGAATACTTAAAGCTGTTTCTATTAATCTGGCTAAACAAATATTATCATTTTTAATCTGACCAATACTACTTTTATTTACTATAGCTTTTTCATTTAGAGGTGGTTTATTTCGAGCTTCTCCATTAGGTAATTCAATCATTGCAAAATCAAATTTACATTCAATAATATCAAATTCTTTGTATTTTATTTTATGAGTAAATAGATATCATAAGATTCTTGAGCTGGCGTTATTTTAGGATGAAAAGGTTCATTTAATTGAGTATTATATGTAATAATATAGACATGGCCCTGTATTTTACCAATTGTTTTTCAAAATAAATCTTTTAAAATATTGATATTGTTCTGGTATTAATTTCTATAATTTTAAGTTTCCCCAATATGTTTTATATTTTTTAAAGCAATTTTGATATTTCAAAAGTCTCATATTCTGGCTGAAATAGCTCTTCAAGATTTGTTTATATTTCATTTTCTCATTTATTTTTACTAATTATTAGTCTTTGAGTTGTAAATCGTATTCACTAAATATCTTCTGTAATTTAGATCTATTTTTAGGTTTGTTAATAAAGTGCTTTAATAGTCTTTTTTTAATTAGGTTTAAATAACTGTCCAAATTTTATTTCTGTTTTAATCTTTTTTTCTCTCTTCTTCTTTTGGTTTAAAACCGCTATTTTTATGAAATCTTAATCCAAAAAAATGAAATATCTTTTTTAATTTTATTTCGTTTTTCAGGTTTCTTAAATTTATTCAAAATATCAGTTGCATCCAAATTTAATAAATCTTCTAAAACATATTTATATTCACAGGTTTTTTTTACCTTATATTCACTTGTTTCCCTTTTTATGGGGATAAGTATAAATCGTTCCACATTCACACATATTTGGTTTTTAGAATCGCACTCGTTACACAGCGCTTCCTTATAAATTAGAGAATAATCAACTTTCTTTCCTCGAAAAGTATAGAAAACGATTATAGGTTTAGAAACAAACAAATCGTTGTTAACTCCATTTATTTGAATAATAATTTAAGAACGCATTTACAATATTTTCATGCTTTTCTTTCAACAAATTGTGTAGAATATTATGCAAATCACAAATTTTCTTGACAAAATACTTGTAATTTAAATAGTTTTCGAAATACACAAATTCTAAAAAATCGATAAATATTTCTTCAGCAGTCTTAGTTTCGTTTTATTTTGAACTTATTGAAATAACGAATCCTGGGAATGTATCGATTTTTTATATATTTATCGATCTCAACTATATCGTATTTTTTTTATTTTTCATTTAAGAACCTTTAAATACCTTAATGAGGAACGACCTTAAGAACCTTAAATGAGGAGGTATTTCATCATTTCTTTCAGATCCATTTGTCTGATAATAATTCCAAGATGGAGGAAAAAGACTTAAAAAAGGGTTTGAAAATAAGGAATCTGAACTTTTAAAGAGAAAAATTCTCAGAATCGAAATTCGGGACCTAAGAATACGTACAAAGTAATGTATAATATTAATGGAAGTAGATCAATCAAATACAATTTTAGTGGAGTGTATGTGAATGAAGATATCATCGTAAGAATAGCGTGTTGGATATCTAATGAATTTAGTTAGAAAGTGAATAGAATTGTCCAAGATTCTTATACTAAAGAATTTTAGGAAAAGTATAAAAATAATACTAAAAATTTGAAAAATAGAATTCAATAATTAGAAGTTAATATGAATCAATTATCTATAGAAAATATTAAATACAATGAAATAAAAGAAGGTATATCTCCAAAAGTACAAAAAATAAACATATTTTTGTAATTATTAAAAAAAAAATTGGAAAGTAAACACCCTATATTATGAGAACCCAAATAGAAAAAGCATACGACAAATCCAGAAATTTTATTAGAATTGACATATGATCCAAATTCTATTAATTTATTCAATAGAATAAAAGAAAATTTTAATAATGCATTCATGTTTACTTTAATGAAGCTAAAAAATTATTAAATGATTATACAGGGCAATTTATAAATGATATTAGAGAAATAGTTAAATCGAAATTTTGAGATTCATACTATTTGAATATCCGATTCATGCATCCAACTGTTAAATTCCTCAGGATATCTTAAACATTTAACGAAATATTCAGTTCCTTTCTTTTTAATAATTTTTTGAACCATAAAATTTTAATCTTTTTTTATAATATCTGACCAACTTTTTTTTTCATAAAAAGTATCTATAATGTCTTTACCATTTAAATCTTTTATTCAATACGTGATTGTTTCAAATATTTCAGAAATTTTAAATTTCTTCTCATAAATATTGTTTTATATTTTAAAATTCTAACCGTGTCAACCATTTTATATTTTGTTTTTCCTGTAATTTTGTCTTTGAATAAATTTTTATGAACATCAGATTCAATTTCTTTTTTACTTGTTTTTTAGGAGTCATTTTTATAGATATATGATATAAATTATTATTATTATTTTTCTTACTTTATATAATACATCTAGATATCTCTTTGCATTATTAGATAAGTATTTTCTAATTTTAGTATTATTACTTCGATTGAATCGCTCAACTACAGAACATCGAACCCTTTGCGGTAGTATTAAATTTGAACATAGGTGCCGTGCTGATCGGAATTAATTTTCATTGAGCGAGCACATATTAGGCAAGATTATGAAGACAATTGACTCACTCTCATTCTTTTGTAAACTTCGATAAATACAATAATGTTTTAATGCAATGTTTCATTATAAAAATTATAGTTTATATTTCGTATGGCATCTTTCAAAACAGTCTCCATTGTGAAGTCCTGATTTTCGATGACAAGAATCGCCAAAATAATTTGTTTGGCGTCAATAATTCCACCCTTGATTTTTCATGGCGAGTCAGAGACGGCTCTATTAATATTAGGTTTCATTATCACGAAGTGATAGCACGTATTGGTTCGTGAATAAGTTCCTTAGCCCTTTCTGTTCTTTCATAGGAAGTATAAACTGATATATCCTAAATGGAGATTAAGATGCGACGAAAAAGATGCAAGTGTAGTACTAAAAAAATAGTATCGTTTCTTTGCTGTGGTGGCCGAGAGCAGACATGCGACCGGAACGGTGATAATGCTTTTGGTGGCTGAGAATAGACATACGACCAAGAGGTTTAATTTCGACAATTTCAGTTGTAAAATAATGTATATTATTTTCATTAAATAATTTTTGAATGTTTATTTATAAATTGTTTCTTTATTTGTTTGAAGTTTCTCAGGCAGGCATTCTTTAAAAATCTTTTAAATGCTTTAAATCTTTTTAATCGGTACAGCCCAACCATATTTACTAAATATATCAATAACTTAATAAATAATTAACACCACCGTTATATTTACTAAATGGTTTGATAAATAATAAGTGAGCATACTATTCGTCGTCATTATGAGATGCACATATATTTATTTTAAATTTACGAATAATAAATTTATATCTAGTATTTATATCTTGAGAATGTAAAAATTCTTTAATACCTATTTGATTTAGATTTGCTTTTCTTTTCAATTCATATATCTCACAATAACCAGTTTCTAGATTTTTATATTTTTTCTAGGACCCAGGTCTTTTTGAAGTCATCCCTAAGAAACTATCCTTTTTTAGAACCAAATTCCTTTTAACATTAATCTATTATTTTTAGAAACTTTCATATTTTTTTTTTCTGTAGGACATTTACATTTTAAATTATACATTTCGATTCTTCCATCCCAAACGTTTTGTAGTTTTAATAATTGTTCTAGCTTGCCTCTCTCTCACCTAAGGGATACATTCCATTTGTTGGATTTTCCGATTGCATTTAAAGTATTTAATAATTCTTCATCAACAATGTCTTTTTTTACTATTTGTTTGTAGTCTAAAAATTGGATGTCTACACTAAAGATTTCAATTTATGAGCCGAATCTTATTTATCTAACTCTTTGTTCTGCGACTAGCATGTTAGCTTATATTCGAAAAACTAGACTGACAGACTTTTTAAATGTCTATTCTCAAAATTTCATAGACGGTCCTTACGTCAAATTTATAGATTTCCATCTCAAAGCGGTTATCTTTGTCAGACAGACACTACCAATGTAAACCGTGGAAATTCGTTAAAATCACGAATTCGAATCGTGTTGATTCCCCCCCCCCCCCAATTTCCGTCAGTGAAAAAGAAAGAAATCTGTTTTAATAAAAAGCAGATATTTACTTAAATAATACATTCCAATGGGCTGGCTCTTTTTGGGCGGAGTTTTCAAACAAAATCAAGTATATCATGGACTATCTCAAATTTCGCAACGAAATTTAGTATGCATGCATACATACAAAGGCCTGTTAATCGGAATATTAAAAAACTTTGGTTTCCATATTTTAAAAACTGAGATAGTAGTTAATGAAAGTGTCAGTTTTGTCGATTGGGACAGACCTATGGCCTCGATTCTTTTCCATTACACTAAATTTCTGAAAATGCGACAACAAAATTAAGTGTTCCATTTTTTTTTTTTTTTTTTTTTTTACGACTGTGTAATAAGCCACAGTAATCATTCTTGAGATCGGCTTCCTGATCTTAACAAGCCCGATAAGGTAAAATCTGTAATAAAGTAAACAAAATTTATGACGGGCGGCTAATAATTATTGCTGAAGAACGCTGCACGCTTTGGTTAAGTGACATCTGAATTTATTCTCCTCTATTTGACTTCATAAATACTATTACAGAAATGTCGATACAAAATACTAGAAGAGTCAAATTAAAAGCACAAGAACTCTATACAACAATCCGATCTATACAAGACAAGTTAAAAAAAAAAAAGGGGGGCAGCCTGTTTCTTTCTGAGGGAGCTAAGGTTAAACCTTAAATCCGATTTATCCTATTTGGGAAATTAAAATTCTAGAAAGCTGGGTCAAAATAATTGTTTACTTAAATCAGCATATTTAAAGATGAGTAAAATGACAACACGAAGCACAATAGATTTTATTTACCAATTTATGACATTAATACATATGGTAAATATACTAATAGTCATTACAATTTTAAAAGTGAAATAAGAGGACATTAACAAAAGAAAAGTTGGAGAAATATAAATAAAACAGTAAGGGAATTTTCAAAAACATTTCAGTACTGAAAAGCACATATTCTAATTACTATACATTTTAGTTTTAAAATTATACTTTACTGCAAAATCAATCTCTTAAATTTACTTAGATGGCACCACTGGGATAGAATCAAAATGCATTTAAATTCACTGGCTAATAATAATTACAATGCATTGTTAAAAAATTTGACATAAAACAAATGCATAATATTTCTATATCATTTGCATAATTTTCTATCATTAGAAAATTCCATCTTTAAAGTAAAGATGGTACAATAAAAATTTTAAAATTAAAAGAGTTGTTAAATCAAGATATCCACTAAAACTATAAAGCATTGAAAATGAAATTAAAAGACATTTATACGAATGGCGGCACTAATAATTTTCTGTAGTTTTCTTTCGTAACATTTAAACTGATGATTTCATTGTAAATTTAAGCAATTTTATTGGTAAAATTACTAAAAAAAATATATATTTTAGACGAAGATCAAATAGAAACTAATAATAAAAATTAGTGTCAATTTAAAGATAAAAGAAAATTAAAAGTATTTTACGCCAGTGTTGTAATTATTAACTGCATCCGTCTAGAAATAAATAGCAGTATTTTATTTAGGAAAAATACTTTCACACTCAATTTAACTTTTGCTAAAGATTACTACACGAATTCGGTTTGGTTAAAGCATATTGATCCCCATGTTGATCAGGCATGACGACCAAATAATGCTGTCAAAAATTCGGAGGATTCTTGATTGATTGGCCGGCCAAACCAATCAAGAATCTTAAACCGGAAGGCTAAGCTAAAAAAAGGATTAGAATTAAAACTATCTATAAGCTATTTAATATATAATTTTGTGGATACAGGATAAAAGCTCTTAATGTTTTAAAATTTAGATAAGAATTTTCTCTTAAGTTTAAAAAAAATTCGAAATTATCCTTAAATGGATGCAATTGCTGAATAAATTAAGTATATTTATTAGATCTTGTTGAAAAATTCTCTGCAACTTAAATTTTAAAAGTCAGATATTGAAGTTTATTCATTAGACAATATAATTAACATCTGTTTAAACTTCCAAAAAAAAAAAAAAACACATACAAAGTGTTGTAGCAGGTACTGAAATGTCACACTTCATTAAGATTGAAATACATTATTATATAATTCATCACAAAATTATTGCAAATGTGAATGGAATAATCTGACATTAATTGCCGATTTTCATCAACTGTGGAATATTCCGTTTTCTATTTTCCTGCCGCCGCAAATTATTGCGTATGAACATTACAGAACGACTTTGAGTCTTAAAACTCGCTATTTTCAATACTAATGTAACAATTTCTTTAAAAGTAAAATGCAGAATACAATATTTTTCTTAATCGCTATATGTAATTTTCAAAATAAATCAATTACGCAGAATGAAAATAGAGTTACATAGTAACACACAAGAGAATCACAACTCTCTGTCAAATGAATATTTTAAATAAACAAATATCATATATTCAGAGTTATAATACAAACATGTTAAGCAACCACATTCATAGCATTCATGAAATTGCATTACATTTAATAATTAGCATTTTTGTTGTTGTTGTTTCTTATGGCACTTGCCTATGGACAAGTCTGCTGTTACGAAGACAGCGGTTTAAGTCGACAGGGAGAGTCATGTTTTTAGCAGCGCCAACTAGGACCAAGAGTACGACTTTGCCACTCATTCGCTTGCACAACCCCTTTTTACAGGAGGGCACATTCACACCCCTCATTCGCTTGCACAACCCCTTTTTACAGGAGGGCACATTCACACCCCTCATTCACTTGCACAACCCCTTTTTACAGGAGGGCACATTCACACCTCGCATTCGCTTGCACAACCCCTTTTTACAGGAGGGCACATTCACACATAGAACAGAGGACGAACAACCATGCCCGAACCCGGGCTCCGAGTCCAGGACGCCGGCATTAGCATTTTTAAATACAGTTACATTAATGCAAGCAGTATCCTGACAGACCTTGCAGGAAACTTGATGAGACCGTCGAAGCACAACCCCACCTAGCACGAAGGAACAATAGACACTTGATGATATTGGTCGCTTGCAAACAACAAAAGGCTCTCTAGACAGAACGCATATTGGTCTTTTTATATTAAGAGAGAATTAAAGACAAGAGTTTTGACAAAATGTCTAACAAATTTCATACATGAAATCTTCTATTATTTGTGCCGTCTACAAAAGTGAAGATCATTATCCCTACATGCACAAGAAAAAATATTGAACTCGATCCTATTTGGCTACTCAATATTATTGATGGTCTTTTGATGAATTCCATATTGACAGCATAGCATAAAAAGTTTTAATTATCAAGGTAAATTCAGTTATTACGCCCATTTCGAACATCAAAGACGAAGGTAAAACTTATAGTTCAAAGGAAAACTTGTTTATCCATTTACACATGAATCTATAATTTCAATATTACTGGAAAAATTTAAAACGGGGAAATGAAAATTAATATAATTGGATTATAAGACGTAACGAATCTTAAGATTGTTTCATACGAAAATATAATACTTTACTTTCTCAATTTACTCAGAAATATTGTAATTGGCTGCAGCAATCAAATTACTACTGTTACACAAACTTTAGAGAAATATTAGAATGAAAAGTTGATTGAAAATCAAATGCCCTTGTCGAATGCCAAACAAAATATACCAGCTAAAACGGTTGGCCAACAGAAAACGATTTTAGGTATTCCTATATTATTCTAATTCTCTCATCAAAGTCTGGTAATGCACATGATAAATTTAAAAGTGTTTTTTTTTTCTAAAAATCCGAGAAAGGTAAATGAATTTTGTGGAAAGATTTGATTTCAACGATGCATTACTTTCTCATCTTGTGATTGATAGTCAAATGGAATACACAGCGTTTCCATTCAGTAGGTTGATTCAATTAACTTGTTACATCAAGAGTTCCACAAGCATCCGCCAATAGAAGTGCCGGATTCCCATTCTTAAGGTTCTTGTAATTGCAAAGGCATTTGATGATGATTCGACGCCAGCTCCCTTCGACCATTCATTAAAAGATTATTTCCATTAATCTTGTTATCCTGGAGTCAGATCTGGGGAGAAGAGAAGAATTGGATTTATAAAGATCAAATACGAGTTTAAACATAACTGATCACTATTAATTATACTCTTATAATACTGCTCAGAAATTTGGTCTGATTTACCAGTTTATCTGAAAATGAGGTTCTTAGAATTTCAGGTCA
>JAPMOR010020541.1:77845-95557 GCA_026543865.1 Argiope aurantia
CAGGAAAGGTTGTAATCCACACACAAGTTCGTGCAGGAAAGGTTGTATTCTACTCACAAGTTTGTGCATGAAATTTGTATTCAGGAAAGGGGACTGAAGAGAGCAGGCACAGCTTCAAGCGGTAGATTGATGGCAGGAGACACAGCTTCGAGAGAGACTAATGGCAGAAGAGACTGTTCCGTGCGGTCGATAGAAGTCGGACAAAAGTCAAGACAAATGGCAGAAGACTGTTCCGTGCGCTCGATACAAGCAGGGCAAAAGTCAAGGTAGCACATTTTCTTCGGGCTGCAGTAACGGCACCACACATTATTCGTTCAGCAGTCACGGCACCACACGTTATTCGTTCAGCAGCCACGGCACCACACATTATTCGTTCAGCAGTCACGGCACCACAAATAGAAGAAGACAAGGTACCACAGAATAGTCTGGTAGAAGTCAAGGTAACACAATAGTCGGACAGGAGCTCAGCCAGCAGCCACAAATTTCAAAGCAGCCCGGCAGCGGAAGCAACTAGGGAAAAAATTAAGGTGGCAGACATATATCTTTTTGATTAAGGTCATTTTATAATCATTCTATTGGACAATTTCAATTGGCAAACGATTTACTTGAATTTATAGAACATTATTACTTTTTCGAATTAATTTCAAACATTTAAAAATTTATTTTACGAAGAAGAAGGCTTTTGATACACAGTGGAATTTTTATCACTGGCTTTAATATATATATATATATATAGGCAAGTATCAAATAAATGAAACATTATGCAATTTTAAAACTATTAACATTTTTAAGGTTTTCTATTTCCTGAAAGTTGTGGAAAAGTAATTATAAGTTTACTAAGATATTTAATTTTTCTTGCATGAGATTTTAAAACTTCATTAATTCATGAATTGTAGCTAAAGATCTGAATTTAAGGAAAAAAAATTAGCAGAAATTGTAAAATTTCAGGACATCAAGATCGTATGGCTTTTCATCGTATGATAAATAATCATGTGACAGTTGGAATAGGTTAGGATCCAAAAAAAAAATTCAAATAAAAATATTTTCTTTTTCAAAACAAATTGATTTAACTGCGCATTTTATTCACTTTAAATTGTAGTGAAAAATTTATCCTGCTTTTTTTTTAATTTTATGTAAGGGTTTGCAATAAAAAATGCATTTATGCTAAAATTTGTTCAGTACTCAATGCAAAGGATTTCAACTGAAAACCGTTCTTTTAAAATCAAAAGTCATAATTGAGAAGAAAAGCACTCTATAAAAAAATTGGATACGAATGAAAAATTTTCAAGAAATTTGAGAATTGTCTTATGCACGGTATTATGCATTGTGACTTAAAGAATGCAAATAAAATTTTAAATTAATGATATAACATAAAATAATTTAACGCTCAGTATTTAGTAGATTGAAGACTCAAAATGAGCCTGGAGAATATCATGAGCTTTTAGTACAGCTGCATATCCTACAGATTGTAGAAACCGAATATTCAACTTATTTTTTCAAAGGTTACCAGTGAGCGTTTCGTTAAATAGGAATATTTATGTACATTTTCCTACGATATAACATATATATTTAGAAGCGTTTGAAAACTTGTTAAAATTACTATACACATATTTGGAATACAGGTCACAAAATAATCATTTTTCGGTATTTAAATATGGAAGTTCTATGACAGCTGAATACCTTAGTGCTTTGTGCGAGAAGTTTTTAGCCAAGCATTAAATTTTGTTTCACACGCAAATAATTTGTACAAATTTATTAATTACACGAGAGAGAATCATTTGAAATGCAACTTTAATATATTTGTCTTATTTCTACCAAATGGATTAACTTTTAAAATATTAATTCGGAGACTTGTACCATCATTTTATTTTCGTAAGATTCATTTTCTAGCAAGGTCTCTCAATATTTCTGTTTCGATTCTTTCTTCGGAAAAATTCTTAAAATTGGGAGTTTCAAGAAATAAAATTCAAGAATGTATACCATTTCTTGCGATACAGTTTAGAATGCCATTTCATAAAAAAAAAAAAAAAAACGTTGTGCATATATGACAATCTGATGCAATTAGTTTTCTTTTTAAATCCTTTTTTAATTAAAAAAATTTTAAAAAATAGTACTTGGATTTATCAGAATTTGGCCTTTTTCTTATTTTTTAAGAAGCTTAGACAATCTTCATAGTTCTGGCAACCCTGGACGAAACGGAAGTATACAATCCAAAGGACAGTGACCAATGGAACTGGTCAAGCTCAGAACGCTATTTTGTCACTTTTTGTAGAGATTTCCATGATGTGTAAACACCCTGCTTGATGAAACAGTTTTCTTCAAAAATGGTAACAGTTACATTGGCAATCTGCGAACACTTGTTGTGGGAAGGAAGTGACAATGTCCTAGGGGTCGGCGAGAGAATAGATTCTCTTGGCCTCCTGATACACCGAACGGAGCTGCCGGCCACGGGAAAGGCGAATTCAGCGGACAGAGGGCGTTGGAGCTAACCGAACTCTGTTTATACTGTCGTTGAGAGCTGTTTGAGTGCAGTAAATCATGGGAAAAAGCAATATAGAAACAGTTCCCGATCGAAAGAAATTATATAAAGATTGCTTATTTTAATAATTTTTGGATAATGTATTAAAGATATTTTATAACTATTATACAGTAAACTCGATTATTTGCGGTTTTCAAAATCACAAAATGTCTTTTAAAGATTTCAATCGCAAAGAAAGATTAAAACATTTAGTTAAAAATCTAGACATTTTATAAGAATTAAATTTAATCAACAAACTAGAAAATACAGAATTATATTATATCATATCTATCCTTGTCCATAATGTATATGCTCTTTTATTTTGAATAAAAATCATTCAAAAGTCCGCTTGAAACTGAATAAAAATTATTCAAGGATTATTTACAAAAATGAGAAAAGAACACATTATCATTTTGTGGTTAATCCACAGTTGGCATCCCAACCACAATAATCCGAAGTTTACTGTATTTATAAATATTATTACATCGCTATGTTAAGTTACAATAATTCATTTATATAATTTATGTAAGTGGCATTATTATCCATATCTTCTGTTTTAAAATCTCACCTAATCTAGTATATTTATTGTTTATCTACTATAAAATATATAATTACATCCTATATACAGCTATGAGACAATAACAGTAATATAAATAGTTTTTCTACTTACTAATCAGCACATAAAAATCGGATTTTTATGTGCCGATTACTTGATTATAAATGATTGATTACTTGATCTGACTTTTCGTTTCAGTTGATAAAAATCTAATAGCAATCTAATTAAAATGTTAATTAATAATATTCTAATAAAAATATTATATAAGATACTATATTTTAATCTTATACTCTAAGGAGAAAATAATATTTCAATCATAATAATAAAAGTAAACTTAAATTCTATATCTCCTTCTTACAGAAAAACGAAACTAAATACAAGGTGGTTGTAATTAAAGTACTCTATTCAAATCCCTCTAAAATCCGTTCTACCTATCGAATTCTGATGAAACTTGGTGTATACACTATAGGGACCATAGGGAAAGGATTTCTGCAATAAGAAAAATAGTTAAAATTTTGACCACCAGGAGAAATTATGACGCCTAAAGAGAAATTGTGACGCCATATAACATTTATACCAAGTTAAATCAAAATACGATAAGTAAAATAGGTTCTAGAGGGGTCTAAACAGGATCACTTTAATTATAACCACCCTGTAGTTTCATGGAAAACTAAAATGTCAACAGGACCAGACTTTCTTTTCACTAATAAAATTTTCATTTTCATTTTCTAAAGATATAATCCAAAATGTACATTCTAAAAGAATACAATGCGGTGGAAAAATTCACTGAACCGCTGTGATTTTTTGAATTGTTAACGCATCATTTATTTATTCAGCATTCAATCAAAATGAAGGAATAGGAAAAGGATATTCATAAAATTTTCCAATTATTAAATTTTTAAGTAATGCTCACCAAGTAGTTTAAATTTATGAGTAAATATTTCTTAAATGACTGCTTAATATAAAGATATTCTCTATAATTAGAAATTTACAATAATTTAAAAACAAAAAAAGTTTTCAACATCGTCTACGACATCTGTCTACTTCGCAATACAACAGCAAGTTCTTCCGTTAATTCTTTTTACTAAAATTCTTTTTAGAATTCTTGTCGATTAGAAAAAAGAATTTTAGTCATCTTTGAAAGGAAGGCCGAAAGGCGTTAGAAGTTTTTATCCCTTCTCTCAGAGCGTGAATAGCAATAGTCAAAACTATTAAAGATCGTGTTAAAAATAATAAAGTGGGGTTTGGATAAGGAAAGTAAGAAAACATTTTAGAATAAAGTAGAAGATGGGACTACTTTAAGATAAAATTCAGTAAATTAGTCAGGACATAAATAAAGATTATACATAATTTCATATATAGTAAAATCACAATTTCATCGAAGATCATATAAATGCATCTTGCGCCTTCGATTAACTGCGATTCGAGTCCAATTCAGCTCAGTAATTTTGCTAGAATTTTTTGTTGCTTATTAGTGCTTAGTAATAAAAATGCTATCTTTTTTTTTTATCTCTAAAATTATTTTTTAAAATTTGCTCTTCAGAATCTAGATTCCAAGTAACTGCAGTATGTGTTTTATGAAAGTTAGACGGCATGCTAAAATATCAGTTAAGTCTTTTTACAAAAACTGCCCCTTCTTATGCAAGCCCGAATTCCCTCACCTTACCTCAAAGCACCCATTCTAAAACGCTCCCACAACCAGATTGCATTGTCCCTCTAGATAGACCTTCATTCCCGTTCTAGACCATCGATCCCATCAATACACACACGAATCCATTTCTCCCACGTAGACACTCACCCTCCCTCATCCTAACCCAAAGCCCACCCTCTACCACATCTCAATCCTCCCCCCCCCCTCATCCCAACCCAGAGCCCATCCCCTCTCTCCCACATCCCAACCCTTCCCCTTCATCTAATAACTACACAAAATTCTCATTGCCAGTTCTATGTAAAGAAACTTAGCTACAAATATTTTTAGCGTTTTCTCATCTAACTTTCATTTAAAATAAACTTGATTACAAAGTATCAAATCCGGCTACTTATAGCTGTTGAGGATTTAAGAATAAGGATTTTTCGATGAAAAATAATCAAATTGAGCAATACCAGGCAACGGAATACAAATGAAAAATGGATTTTGAATTATTTTTTTTATTGTTAAAGCCAACAAAGGCGCAAGATTTAGAAGTTAAAGAATTAATTTTCGCTAATCTAGTAAATAAATTTAACAAATGCAAAATAAATCAGAAATTCAACGTTATGTATATAGAATCAGACTGAAGACATTAAAATAATCGTTCCAAAGAGCAAAATTCCCTTAAAATATTTTTAAGAATGAAAAAGATAAGATTATATCTCGTGAAGATTTTGATTATTTCATCTGGTGCTAGTTATACGAATATTGTACGCTAAGAGCGCATTTGCGTGCAACAGTGATAAACATCAAACCAAGAAATGTAACGCCTAATAAAGTGACTGAGTTTTTGAATAAGAATTCCAGAGTGCGAAAATCTAGATTTCGATTGCAACTAAATGAGTTACTAACGATGAGGATGGCCATGAAACTGGGGGGAGGGGGGAATTGGCTGACGATTTTGACACCTCAAAAGCTGAAGTGTTTATATCTTAAAAGGCGTTTATTAAAATATCTATTAAGTACTTTCAAGACTCTCAAGTGAATGAATTCTTCATAAATCCTCCAAATGCTTTAACTATCAATTCGTTTTTACAGAAAGTACGAACTTATTAAAAGTAATAGAAAAGAATGGTCCTGTTTAGTTTTTGCCTGAAAATATATTACAGTAGAATTCCAGGTACCTTACAATTCAAATTGTTTTGAGAAAAGAAAAAATTCTTACATAATGTCTTCGAGAAAAACGAATAAGATAAAAGAGAAATGATATTTTTAATTTTGTATTAAGTGAACAAAAAGTAACCAATCTTGTTTGTAATCTTTATATTACAATGTTATAACAGTCACTTTTTTTTTTCCAAGGAAATTAAATTTCATCAATTCTTTACTTAACCGGATATTCTACTATTCGGATAAGATCTATTCTCACGCCAGATAACTGGAATTCTACTTCATTAAAAAAAAAAAAAAAAAAAAACTATAATTCGTTATTTAGTATATACACCATCCAAAAACTATTAAATTTCATCTTAAAAATATTAATTCCCTTATAATCGGGAATCCCTAATTACCCTAGCAGCACACATATTGTGTAATAGTGTTTTATATCAAGCAATATTATAATAGCAGCTATTATGTTTTATAATAGCAGTAAGATGGAATGAAATCAATTTTTGATTTTTTATTTGTAATAGTGCGGAAAAGTTGCTTTTCGGTGTAGATAAAGCTACATTTTAAAGATTCTCTACGACGTAATCAACTTTTAATCTTTAATTTGTAACAGTGCGTTGAAGTCGCCTTTTGGCATAAATAAGACAATTAAAAATTATAAAAAAAAATTAGAATACATCTTTAGATGCCGTAAGGACGCTCAAGTTTCATAAAAACCCACTTTTTGTACCTTTTTAAGGAAATTAAATTAAATCTAAGGAAATTAAAATCTAAGGAAATTTCTTAAAGGCCGTTTTTAAAAATCTTTTTTTTTAATACAAATTTCAAGTTCTTTGCAGCACTTCAAGATAGTGTAATATTGCAAACTAATTTTTTTTAAATGTTTTAGAACCTAAAAGGCAGCTTTTCCGCACTATTACCAAACTAAAATCTAAAATAAAATTTTTAAGACCATTTTCGTTCCGTCCTGTTGTACAATAATGAGTAACAGGCTGTGTTATCTGGGTATCGCGGTCATTTATTGCACTTTCCCAGCTCCAGCAACAATATGAATGGATGCCAGTCAGATCCAATGGCTTCTATCTGTTGAAGAGACCCTCCTCGTGGCTCGTTTCTCGGCGGGCAGTTCCGTCCGGCATCTCGGGAAACTAAGAAAACCGATCCTTTCCCCGACCCCTAGACATTGTCATTTCCTTCACACAACAAATGTTCGCAGGTTGGCAATACAACTGTCAAACATTTTCAAAGGAAATTGATCTGTCAAGCAGTGCGTGTACATAGCAAGAAAATCTCGAAAAAGGGACAAAATAGTTTTCTGTGTCTTACCAGTTCCATTGGACGAGTCTTCGGATATTATTCGGTTGGCTCTTGTCCGGTAGCTGTTCCACTGCAATTGTGGTGAGTAAGATTTTCAGCACTTCGTTCTTACGAGTAACGCGGTGCCCCCCCCCCCTATGAATTGTAATGTCATGAATTTCTGCTAAAAAAGGTTTTATCTGCTATACAGCATTACATTGCATCTACTGACCAATTGGAAGACTTTTATAGAAATATTCCTTAAAAAAAAACTTAAAAAAGAAAATGCAAATCAAGAATTGTTTCAAAATGGCACTCTTGTGCTTTGGCGAATTGCAAAAAGATATTCAGCTCATAAAGTTTCATATTAATATTTTAGAATATAAAATTTCAAGCTAAGTTTTTATTTTTCAGATTTGATTTATAGGATATGTAATTGTACAAAACAAAAACAAAATTAAGGTTTCTTATATTTACTGCTTTTTATTTAAAATCTCCGGATTTTGCGTTTGAATTTATTTAAAGAATTTGACTATTTAAATTTATCTGCATTCAATAACAGCCACAATGCTTAACCGCTGAATTTTTCGGAAATTTGACAAATATGGTCTATATAAAAGATGTTAATATTTTTAAAGGCTGAGATTTAAGCGAATAGTTTATTTTAATCATTTTTAATATGTAAAAATTGAAAATTTAGAAGGGAATTTGATGGGAAAAATTCAGTACGTAGCAAAGAACATATTGAAAATTATTTTAAGAAGCATAGAATGTTACGTAAAATTTCAATTTCAGTTTTAGCAGATTCACATTTTAAAAAATTATTCATATTCTGCTTTATTGGCCTCTTGATATTTTGAAATATCTTAAAAATTCGCCAACTGGCTATTATAAAATGACTCCTTCAAACTTAAAGATCTGAATTAAATAAATTAAAGGATAATACGAATTAAACTTTAATATTGTGAAATTTTATGCTTGCCAATTGAATTCTCCTGCTGCATATAGACGCTGCTCTTCAGTGGTAATGATAACTTTTTTTTTTTTTTTTGGCTATCCGAGCTGCTTGATGTTTTTGAAAACAACAGTCCCAACTTTCTTCTATTAAGGGTACCTTGCGCTATCTTATTCAGGCGACGCCTGAGGTGATTAACGTGGTGACGCCAGCCGTGGTGACCGCCGTGGAGACATGCGAGAGGAGTCTTGCGGTGGCTCGCTTCCAGATGTAAAAAACCTCTCAAACTGGGGGAGATTGTCTATAAAAGAAAACAAATATTTCAAGAAGAAGCAAATTTAATCTTTGGAAATTTTGTAAAGATAGCAATAGATTTAACTTCTCATGCCTGTTTAAGATGCTGAGTTATCGAAACTAAACTCACCAAATCGATCATATTTGTTGGATGTGAAGCATAAAATTGGTTCAATGGATACTTCTAATGATGCTTTCTTTAAAAAGGAAAATACTATGAAACCTTATTCCTAGAGGAGTCTTAACACGAGTGAAGATCTACAAAAATCTCTATACTCGTTATTCTCCACACATTAGAAAATATATTCTTTAAACCAAGTAGCACTACAATATTGCATAATATTTCGGAATTATTGAACAATATTGCGAATACCGAATACCGTATCAACAATATGATACAATATCAAATAATAATATAGATGGCCCAAATGTTTTTTAAAGTATTTAAACTTGAGATTTCAGCCCTAATGTATCAGTATTTGCTTAATAATTCAGTTTATTTGAGACTTTATTTCAAGAAATTCACTGGGGCAATTATTCCCTAAGCAAACGAATATTATAAAAAATTATACAATATTGTGTAAATTATATTGTAAACACAATATTAAGCAATGTTAAAGAATATTGCGAAAACCATATTGTGAATTCTACGTAAAACAACATTGATCAATGTTGTGATGACAATATGTTTTAACTTTGTATTTAATGTTATGATACAATTTATAATTTATTTTAATGTTTTCTAATGACCAGGCAGTTTGGTTTTAAAAATTATCTTTTTTTATTAATAAAAGGATTTATATTGCCTTTGTATACTGAAAATAAAATAAATTAATTTTAAAGGAATTAATTTTATATAATATTGAAAAATTCTGTATTTCAATTTTGAACATGATAAATTTTTGTTTCGTTTCGGCAATGATTGTTATAATATACAGTAGTCGAATCGAATTCTATTTTGACCTGGAACGAATACACAAAAGCACTTTTGTTGCTTTAAGCTGCTGTGTTGAATTCCAAAACAAGAAATTTAAAATTGCTTATTTTCATAATTTGTCAAAGAATGGTCGAGCTATATTCTTTTCTATAAAAGGATAAAGAAAAAAATTGTGAGGTTTTATCATTAAGATGTTAAATTTTTGCCTTTCAACACACAAAAAAATAAATTCTCTAGAAAAATTAACATTAAACATTATAAATTCTGCAGAAAAAATGTAAATATGTAGTAGCATGGTTTTAACGCATTAATATCACTGAATGTTTTTTTTTTTCATTTTTATAATGAAATAAGTTTTTATAATTATTATTAATGAAAAGACATAATATAGTTTCTTTTGTAAAATTGTTGAAATAAAGAAAGATAGGTAATAATCAATTTAATTATAGAAAAATCTTAATATTTTTAGTTTGAAAAATTAAGAGAATATTTTTCCATTTCCAAGGTGTAGCTGGTAGTTTTTTGAAAACGAATTCGGAACAGAGTTTTAAACTAAACTCATATTGGTAATGTCAGAAAAAATTTGGGGAGGGAAATGGTCAGTCAGTAAGTTAAGATAACCAGATTGATAAGAATCCATTTTCCCCATTGTGATAACTAGACCCCCACTGCTGGGAAGGAAGGGTAGTGAAAAATGCTGGTTTGTTTTTCGAACTCTCTCTCCCGGTGATATTTTTTGTAGTAACATTTTGTTGAATAGAGTTAAATTTTAGAGAAGCCATACTCAGAATAATTAGGCGCTCGGAGGGTTAAATTAAGATAATTAAGTATTTTATAGCTAAATCAATTAAAAAATTATTTCGGATAATTAATTATTTTTAATTAACCCAAGCAATGATATTATACGATCCCGGTGTAATAAATATTGCACGATCAACGACAGATAGAGATAGAAAATCGACAATTCATTGATAAATCACTCAGATTAATTCATAAAATGTGTCCCATTGATACTGAAAACAAATTTTCACAACATTATTTAAAATGTTATTTTAGCTATTTTATTTTATTATAAGTAAAAATAATTATGAACTATGTGAACTAATTATGAATAATTATAATCAAATGTTACTATTGAACGATATTTTAAGATGTGTTGATCATCTATAAATGAAACAACTGCTAAACATTTTTCGAAATCATATTTGGATTATTCATCAAAGGATAATAACACAATTATAGTTATGATTGCTATTTTGATAAAGTAAATATATTCTTATTCAAAACAATGTTACTTCTTTGAAAAAGTTGGAATATTAATAATAATTTTTTTTGATTAAAAAGCGTTTTAGAAAAATATTTTCTGATTAATTTCAAATTTTTATTTAACAGTTAGTATTTTTTAATTCCTCAAACTAGAAGAAACAGTAAGTTAGTTTAAAACTGAGAAGCAACATGAAGAAGCCTGGATATGCTGCAAAATTCATGCAAGTCGCATTCACTTACTAATTGTTTAAAAAGATTTTTCTATAAATTTGACGAGTGTTAAAAAGTAACATCAAAAACTACTTTGTTTGAAAACAAAAATCATTCAGTTAAAATTTAAATATAAAATACAAAATAATTTCATTTAGAATTTGAAAACATGAATATAAAGAAAATTAAAATTGCATTTAAACTATAGCATCCCCCATCCCATCTTTTAAACTCGCCCTAACAATTCTGACAAGTTATGAATGAAGGGCATTCATTATTTCATGTCGTTTAAAAGATGCTATCTTTTTCGAATTTAGATATAGTAATAAAATGAATTTTGTGAAAATTAAATTCATTCGTTTTTACTTTCTCCTATTCAAAGAAAAATTATAACCATAATCAAAAAATTAGAATTAAGAGATTTTGTTGAATTTTAAAATTCCAGATTTCTTCTACTCCGAAAAATAGGTGTAGAACTATGCTTGTCTGTCTGTCTGTGAACCCTATAATTCAAAAACATTTTGATCTAGACACATGAAATTTTATAAACCAAATTTGAAGATTTCTTGCAAATTTTGAGCGAAATTCATTCACAGGAAATATGTCTGTCCTGCTGTTTGAATATAAGTTAACACGATAAATACAAAAGAAAGGAGCTAGATGGATGAAATGTGATGCACACATTTATCATTAGAAGTGTAGATATGTATTGAATTTGAAACCAAATTTATTAAGAAATTGACAATATGTCAGTCTATATTTTCAAGAGCATTCAAGTGTGATAAATCAAAAACACAATGGCTGATCATTAAATATTTTACTCAATTCCTACTGTTTGTCTACCTCAAGAATAGCTCCCGCCAATATGTCTACGATAGTCTGTTGCCGTGGAAACAAGACCTGCTCTATTTTCAATAGGGGATTCAAAAAGAAAGGCATCCATGTTGGCTTACTAATCGCCTTGATGACGTATTGGCGATTTTTTAAAATTGATTTATAAAGAGTGAAAAAAATTGATTAATATATTAATTATATAATAATATTTAAACTTTTAGACATAAAAATGAAATTTTAATGAATATGCAATAAAGATAAAAATTATTACAATAAAAAAGTAATTATTTAACTTTTTAATAATTGTTTAATATTTTCATAACTATTAATAATTATCAAGGATTTTAGATTATTAATACGACAGAACTTCGTTGATTATTAAACTTTCAGCATGTATTTTCCAACAATTTCTAAGGCAAAACAGTTTTCAAAGTAAAATAAAATAAAATACCGTCTAAATTTCGAAAATAATGTTCATTCAATCATTTCAAAATCCTCTAAATCACTCTCACAAGTTTCGGTTTCTTCTGAATCAGAATCATCATTGGTATCAATTTGAAATGACAGTTCGTCCACTAAATCTTCTAACAGTCCATCTTTCTCCCAATAATTATTTTCAAGCTTTTTTACGTGTTTGCAATGCGCTGCCCATTCTGCCGAAGTAACTTCAGTGATAACTGTTTGAAGAAGAGATTTCATTGTCCAAACTTAAATCGCCAGAAACATTTCGTTCCTTTATTATTCTTTTTACAGAGGACCACACAAATTCGATTGCATTCAAATCGCAATGATAAGGGGGTAGTCGTATAACTTCATGTCCTTCTTTCTCTATTAAATTATCAATTTTATAGATAATTTTCTTTGGACGATTACTGTCTATAAGAGAGAACAGTTCCGCTTTTCGCATTTTTTGATCGCAGGGTATTCTGTTGTTTTTCAACCAGTCTATCATAACTTTTTTTGTAAAATACTTCGTTGGAGTGCGGTTTTCGACAATCGTATGATACGGTGCATTATCCATGCATACGACACTGTTTGGTTACAAATTTGGAAGAAGTTTTTCCAACACCCATTTATTAAAGTTTTCATAGTTCATTTGCCCGTGATAGTCACCACTTTTTGTTGATGCTTTATATACTAGTAAAGCACTCGTAAGGAAACCCTTTGATTACCCAGCATGAACAACTATAAGTCTATTTTTCGAATTAACATTTGCTGTAGCTCCCAAAACTGTGTCATCTTGCCAACATTTCTTAAATGTCAAATTGCTGTCTACCCAAGTTTCATCAATATAGACAATCGGCCGTCCAGCTTTCCTGTGACATCTCATTTCTCTCAAATATCTGTGTCTCCAAAAGACAATATCTGGTCTTTCCATGAGTACTTTTCTATTATACACGCACTTCTTCCATCGGAAATTAATTGAATGTAAGATTTTGCACAATGTGTCTTTTTGCCACGAAAATTCAATTTTTTTCTTTCAACACGGGTAGTAATTTTCTGAGGGATGGTACTTTCCTTTCTTTTATGTAAAAGTCTTGAATTGTTTGCCGTATAACACATTTGTCAAAGTCGTCTGTTTCACAGTTTCGCTCACTAGGTCTTTTACGGTGTTTACCGGGTGATTTTTAAAACTGTCGATGAGCCCGATGATGAAACTTCCTTTCTTATTTTTTTTTATTGTAGCTTCAGAAATTCCAGTTGCTTGAGAAGCCCTTTTCAGAGCTTGTGGAAGTGGAATTAACGCAGATTTCGATGAAGTTTCATTGGAACAAAATTCCGCAACATTATATACAATTTTACGTGCCTGCGATTTCAAAATTTCACCCTTCCTTAACTTAAAAGCCATCTTGTAAGTTTAGCAAATTAGCAAAATCAATTAAACCAGTAAGGAACAAATAATTTTAAAAGCAAAATAAACACAAGGATAAGATAACGCTGCAACTCTTTTAAATCCGAGAAGGCGAATGACGTGATGTAACCTTTAATTCCGCCAATTCCCTACACGCTTAATCCCCATTAGAAATGAACTAGTCTTGTTACTACAGCGACCGCCACTAGATAGACTTCTTGGCGGGAGCTATTCTTGTGATCGACAGACAGTACATGACATTTATTATGCGATTCTGTGACTGCATTTGCAGTGTTCCGTCTCAATCGGTCGAGAGAGAAAAAAAGCCCTTCGAAATAATTATTTGCTTTGCAACTGCTCCATTCTAAGATAGGATAGTTTTGTTTTTTTTTACATTGTCTTATTTTCTTGATTAAATTATTTCTTATTAATTCTGAATATCGAAATTGTTATCCAAAAGATGTCAGGAAATATTAATATATAAAAACTTTTTTCAAATGATTTTTCCAAATTCATTACGAGTTGCAAATTGTTTATTATGAAACTTATAATTTTAAAAAAAGAATATTCGAGGCGGATGGATATTTATATCATTGCTTTATGAACATTGAAAAAACTTTATACTCTTTTGCAAAAGAGGAAATGATTTTTTTTAATTCTCTTTTATACACTATAACGAAACACCTTTTAAAAATATCCTACAATAAGACCGACAAAATTTTCTCTTATATCATTTTAGAACAGTTTTTATGACTTAGAAAAATAAACAATTACTTCGAAATTGACAAGATTTTGGAAAAAAATATCGAATTGAAAGTGACGGGGAGAAACGACAAAAGAATTACTTCATTACGGAATTCTAGTGTCGTCCAGATTAATGCAATACTCAAGTCAAAGTACTTATCGATAATGCGGCGCCTTAAAACAATTATTTTGGAGAAAAATGAGAAAAGACAATTTATTTCTTGTAAATATTTTTGTTTTAAGAAATAAAAAGAGGAAAAAATAGAATGCATTTCAATTTTTAAATCTGTTCTCATTGTAATTATATCTAATTAATAATATTATAAAATTTTATGACTATCAAGAACTGCATTAAAATTGTGGATTATTTGCATTAATTTATTCTTTTAAATTTGCTCGATTTGTAATTGAATTAAATTTTATATATTTAATATATATTATATATATACATACATGCATATATGAGAGAGAGAGAAAAGCTTATAAAATAATTTCAATCAACAAATTATTGTTTTAATATTACAGTTATTTTCAGTTATACAGTTTAATATTATCACCAATACAGTTTTGCTTATGATTACATCTGATAATCAAGTGTTGGAAAGAGTTATGAATGAATCTATATCTAGAAAATATCATAATATTTTGTGGCAATATTTGCCTTATTACGAATCGGTAAAATAATGAAGATGGAATGGGGGGGGGAGAGAGACCTGTCTATTTCACGAGTATCATTTCTTTATCTTTAAAATCGAATACAACCCAAAGTGAAAAGTACTAAATTCTTTCTATTGAGGAACTTGACCGAGTGTGGGATTTCGAGAAAGCAATAAAATCGCTTAGTAGGATGTATTTTCAATGCGGGGACGCCGTCCAGACTCTCTATCTCATAACATTTGAGTCACTTTCTGTATGTCCACTCGTCATTTTAGCTCTGCACATGCGTTGTTAGACTTCTCATTGAGCGGGAAACTGACAATTTTACTTCACAATTCACTTTAGTTTTCAGCGTAGAGGCCTTTGTTTCTGACAGTTTTTCCATTGATTTTCTTGATATTTTTTTCATCGATGATGTCAGATAAGAGAAATTCTTGCGAAACTTTCAAACGCCGAGCTTCAAAACACATTAAATTAGCTCTAGAGCAAGAAGAATTAAATTGTTTAGTTACTGAAGCTCAGAACTTAGAATTTTCTAAAAACAATAAACAACAGCAATGAAAAGTTTTGTCTCTCGCACAGGTACCTGTTTTTTAAATTTTCTCCTCTCTCAACAAATTACTCTGATACATTACTAATAATGTTTAATAATAAATGAATGTTATAATTTGCATTATAATTTGATTTCATATAATATTGGTTTATGCCTCAAGAATGGAATGACATTTACTCATTGTTTTTCAGATTTTCATTTTATACATAGTATAAAATGAAATCTCCTGAAATCATCTGTATGTTGGAACCACAAAAACTCAAGAAATAGTTAACGGATATTGGAGATATTTATAACATTTTGTACAGCATTTATTGGGGAAGGTTTTAGTACATTTAAGTCATATCAAAATAATAAAAGGAGTTTTATATTTGTGAATTTAATCATTCCGCGCATGCGCGAAAACCTCAAATTACGCATGTGCAAATAGCAAGAGCTGTGGTATGCATATGAGATACATTTCTTAGTTTACGTCTAATTTTAAAAAGCGATTCCAATCTCATTATGCCGAAAGAAAGGAAATCCAACCTTGGCCGGAACGCATTAAATGCCAAAAAGCTTCGTTTGTCTCGCGATAAGGAAAATGAAGGGGAAAGAAATGTTCGATTAGCGAATATTAGGGCAAGAATGTCCACACTTAGGGAAGAAGAGTCTTTTGATGAGCGAAATAACCGTCTTTCTTTAAATCGCACTGCAGCTGAATTGCGGAGACAGAATGAATCTCCTGAGGAGCGAAATGATCGCCTGTCTGTTGACAGAGAAAGACATTTAAATTTGAAAGAGGAGAAGAAATGAAAAAATAAACATTTAAAACAGCTTTTCTATTGTATATTTTTAGTGGACTGTTTTTTATCATATTTTCATATCATATTTTTTCATTTTTAACAGTTTAAATATTTCTGAATGTGTGCTATACAAAATTGTTTTGTAGCTATTTTTGATAACTTCGAAACATATTTTTATGTTTGTTTGATGTTGCGTAGCATGCCCATGTCTTATCCGGTGGAGGCTAGTCCTGAATTTAGAGCTAAGTTTTCTTCTTCGATGCTAAGCCACGGGCAACCCTGTGCGAGTACTGCTAGTTTAAGTTATAATTTATGTAGCTAACGTATTTAATTGAAATGTGCACTTTAGTAAATGATTTAATTTCGTGTTTAATCTTTAAAAAATGCAGTTAATAGTGATAAGTTGTTTTTAATAATTAATATTGGATCAGATAAATTACGCTAAAAAAAGAACATTAAGTTCATTCGAAAATGTAAATAAATTTAACATAAAATTTTTCAAGAAATATTTTTGTGGTGTAAATTTTCGATCACAGATTAAATAGTACTTCCAAAGCTAAGAATAAAAGTTATTTTTCTTCGTACCCTTTAATCTATTAATGTGAAAATTCCAGTAATTCTAATTCTAGTCCCGGAGGAGTTTTTGTTCCGCGAAAACAGAATGGAATCTTCCCTTCCTTTCAGATAACAGAAAGGGGACACCAATTGCGCTTTGATTGAAATGCCCGTTCAGTTTTCTATCCTAATAATTCTATACTGTGGATTGTCATTTCTGACTTTAAGGAAGAGTTTGATTAATTTGTTGTTACTTGCTTAATTTACATTAATTCGTATTTCGAAGATTTTTCCAATCCACTTTTTTTTTGTGCACGTTATCGCTGCTATATAATTAAAAGCATATATTATAATCAGGAAGGACGAGTCGAACATAAAGCATTATTAACAATAATAGTTCAAATTCGTTAATTTTTTTTTTCTCAAAACATGTATTGATTATTTATCATCTATGAAACTTTTTAATGATTGAAATAAAGTTATTTTAAATTCACTACGACAGATGAAAAACTCTTCACTATTTTTTTAAACTTTACATAGTGAATAAAAAATTATCGAAATATAAATAATAGTAAATGTATCCTTAAAATACAAATTCGTATTTTTTTTACGCGCCCTCAATAACGTCATTCCAAACATACTTAAGAGAAAACTCCTTTATTGATAAATATTTTTATGTTTAAGAATATCAATTTTGTTCGGTTAACCGAACACAGTAAATATACTATTACGAAATCTAATATTGCTTCCTTGCGTAATTAGTTTTACGTTAAAGAAAAGATTTATGGAATTTTAATAGCTGTTGAAAGGATGGCAGGTCAGTAGTCCCCCCCCCCCAACGTGTTGCCACACTTGACGATTATTAAGGTAATGAATTTGGTGAGAAAATTTACGGTTCAA